>BMAO01018911.1:0-90781 GCA_019973975.1 Trichonephila clavata | reverse complement strand
ATTTATCAATCAACAAATCTGCTGTTAATACAAATTAAGAATAACATAATTTTGTGATTAATTAATTTAAAAATCCTAACAAAGTTATTAAATTTCATTCTTATAGACTAGAAGAAGCTGTTTAAATTTTTGAAGGATAACAAATTAAGACACTCAATCACTTTAAGAGGAATATTTGAGGCATAATTAATAAAGCTATTTGGAGCAATTTTACAATTAACACTTTTATTTCATATATCACATCTAAGAAAACAAGTAATTAATACACACCAACATCTTTTTTCCATGTTATTTAACTTTGTAATCTTTTTATACTGGGAATAATACAATTACACATCTTTATTACATTTTTTAAAATATTGTTTTATAGAGCATATTTTACTATATATAAAGTATTTCTCATCAATATACTTAATTCTTACATTAGATGCCATCATTGCTGCAGCTCTCTCAGCTTCTCGTAATCTTTCCTCCTCTTTAGCTTTCTGAATTGCTCTCTCGCTTTGTAATTTGGCTAAGGCAGCTATAAAAACATATATTAAACTTATAAAAGAAAATGAAAATTTTGTTGAAAAAAATGTAAAAACAGTAAAGAACCAACCTTTAAGAATAAGTACTTAAATTACTATTACTAACAGTTAAATAAATTAAATTACTCATTTTTCTTATTTTTCAAAACAAATTTAAGTTAAATAAGTATTTAAAATCGATATTTGTTTTTTTACAACACAAGTTCATTAAGCTATACGTTCATTATACATAAATTTTAAAATTGTATTCCATTGAAATATATATAAATACTCCCTGAAAATCACCTCAACACAAATGAGAAACTAAAAATTAATTAACAATTTACAATTAAAATTTTATACCATCAAAGCCAGAACAACAGGGAATTACTGATTTATTCATAATATGCTGCACCTCATAAGCAGATTTACATTTGAAAATCATTCAACAAATTACTAAACTTAAAAAAAATTCAAACTCTTCAGTACATTTCATAACTTTTAAATAGGGTAAATATATATATACATTAAATCAGTTTCAGAAACTTTACTGAACTTACCATTTTCAACTTCTAAATATGATTTTTTATTTCCTTTTGCACTATTAGTAAGTTTCTCTGTAATATCCATTTGTCTAATAATTTCTTCTCTTAAATCTTCTAAAGCTCTATATAAATCATATTCCAAATCATTTTTATCTAAAACTTCCATTAATTCTTGAAATTGCAATTTAGTTGTGTAATAATAAGTTGAATCTTCTCCTTCACTACAAAAGCAAAAATACATACATTAATTATTAAAGTACTTATTTTTTAAAGTTAATTAAACTTTTTAAACTTTACAAATTGATACATAAATATCAACTTACAAACTGAAGGTGCTAATAAATAATTATTTTCTAGGTGTACACACAAAACTTTTACTAAAGTTACATGTTTATACGGTAAAATAAAAAATGTATATTACCATGTATAAGCTCAAAATTTTTGGAACATTTTCAAAGTGAAAGTAAGGGGATCGACTAACGTACAAATCTGCTAATCATGAGGAAAAAATATCATTTAAGGATACCAGGACATGCTCAAAAGAGTAAAATACCAAAAATAAGACTCTGTTCATGGGGTATATATCTTTAAAATTTCCAATAGAGCTTAGATGTTTGAGTGATCTTAATAAAGATGTATTAATTATTCTGTAGGAAAAGAAAAATAATTTTTTGGTTCAATTCCCCCCCCCCCCCATTTACTTTAAGTTAGACATAATTTTTGAGATCTTAACACATGGTTTAGGTAAAACCCTAAGCCATGTGTTTTTTTTTAAAAAAAAAAAACATTTTTTACTAATACTAATTTTTAATAAACTTTTTTAGTATTTTTGCATGGGACTTTTTTCCATCAATAAAGTCCTTCAAAATCAGTGTCAGGCAGCTGCAAAATAACTTGTTATATTAACACCTCACAATAAAGCAACACGGCAAAATTAATTTTGAACATTGGGTAAAATGATAAGGATGACACCGGAACTGGAACGCCTTCCCCAAACTACCACAGAACATCAATAGGCAAAACCCTTGACAAATGCATCAGTCCCTTCACATGGCAGACCTTCAGCAGCACTAGGCCTCAAATTCATGACATGCCAGCCACAAATTTAAGATGATAACCACTAAGCTGTACCACAGCATCAAACATACATGTATGTGCAGTACTATTATGTCTTGAATATATAATAATTGGGTAGAATAAAACCCTAGCATACATATTTAAACTACCACATCATAAAAAAAATGCATTTTCTCTTTTACTTTTAATATCTATTTACCCAATCTATTACAGTCCAAAACAAAGAAAATTCCACTTTAATAAATAATAGAAAAGGCGTTTACAAACTAAAACTCATGGATGGATTTTGGATGTGCTAGTTTGAATGAGAGACATTTTATTACACTCAAAAAAGTTAGATTTTGCAATTTCTTATTTCTAATGATTTGCAACAAACAATACTAGAAGCATGTTATTAAGACATATCACAGTTAACGTATTATTTTAAAATGAAAAATTTTTCTCTCGCCCATATGAATTTCAGTAGAAATTTCCAAGTCATAAATATAACAATTTAATGTGAAAAAATCATACATTTAAGGTATTAATGTATTACACCATCGACCAATATCCAAATAAAATATGTTGCTATGCACAATTTGCAATTAATAGTGGAAAACCATTTTCATGAATGTTCAAACACAAAAACAATAACAATGACAGCATTTTTTGAATTTGTGACATTTTTTGATTCAGTAAAATTGGGTGATGGTGTAGTAAGCAAGTTCTAAATTTAAGTAACTAGTTCTTATTATGCTACTTTTTCCCAAATAAAATTCGATGTTCCCTTTGTAATTTTATCTAATGAATTTCTATAACACATACAAGGCATGAAATCAATAAGAAAAGGGTACTTAACATCAGCTTGTTCACCATTTTTGCCAAATCAAGAAATAATGACACATACTTATATATAGCTAATATTAATAAAGTTTCCATTAAGTTCAAACATAATATCCTCATTAAAAAGTTACCCAAGTTTTCGTCTAGAATTTTTTTTTTTTTTTTGAAGAAAAACAATTAGAATTTGAAATTTATACTTTATCGAAGAGAATGTAGAGATGTAATTCCAAAGATAAAGGATCATTGCATTAACAGGAACAATATGTCTATTTACAAACAGGCAAGCTGCTGCTTGAATAATGTGGTAGTACTTAGATATTTTTCTAAAACATCACTTTTTTTTTTTGCAAAAATAATGGAATTTAAATAAAATACAATGAAAATATTTAAATTTGCACATTCGTGGTACAAGTTTTTAAAATATTCACAAATTTATTGGTCGATGAACTGATATATAAGTATCATGAATAACAGTGGAGAAAAATGTTCATGTTTTCAACCATATCAATCTACAAAACAAATTTTAGGAATAGAAAATCAACACCACTGCAAAAGAATAATACATTTACCAAAAAAGGTTTCCATGTATTTAAATAGATGCATCCTATACAAAATACTTTATTTTCTGAAATTAAATTCATGCTAAGCAGTTATGTAATTATATATACATTATATCGTTTTAGCATAATAAGAGTCAACTCTTTATTTTACTAAATAGAAGAAAAAAAATAAGCATAACATCAATAAATATTTGTAAACATAAAAGACTAAAAACTAATATGTATGAAATAGTATCATTACCAAAATTTTTTTCCATCTGACAAAAAATATTACAAGAATTTTTTTAAAAAACAATATTCCCTTTCCATAAGAAACTTAAATATTCCACAAGTAAAAAACTAAGTTAGCAATATTAAAACATTCTCAAGAATATTTTCATGAAATTCCAGAATAATTTAAAAATCATAAACAAACACAGGAAATATACATAATGGGACATACTACATAAAATAAATTATAACTCAAGAAATGAACCTTTTTCAATAACACATTTTGATATGAACAAAAACACACTTTTACGAATTGCTATTTTATATATTCATATACTTACACAACAATTCTTCGGCATAGGAACCAATATTTTCGACCATGACGATCAAAACCAAGGCATTCTTGACGACTCAATAACATATTTTTCTCAATTTCAGAAATGCAATCAGTCACACCGGGAACCTATTTTTTAAAACGAAATATAAAAATTATAAAATACAATAAGACTTTAGTGTCAATTACATTTTTAATTGATGACATAAGTATGTATTAAAGGTAATTCATAAATGAAAATTTGCTAATTTTAGTAAAACATTGCAAAATAATGCCATAATGTAAAAATTAAAACAAATCTTTAAATAGCAAGCCATCTAGAAAAAAAATTAAGATAATAAATGCCAAACGAAAAAATCTTTTTTCAACTACAGATATTTTAATATTAAACTTTGAAATGTTTTAAATATTTTCAATTGGTAGATTTCAATGCTTTAAAACCTCACTAACTCAAACTACAATAAATTAACCTAATAAAATTTAAAACTGTAATGGTTTACCTAAATGTATGAATTGAATAAATTGTGTATTTGAATTTTACATATACATAAAGTTTAGAACAATTTCCAATGCGATAACTTTTTAAAATCCAAAACCAATTTTGTTACAAAATATTTATATTAATAATAAATTTGAATTAATTTTAAAATTCAATAAGAGAAATACTTTTCTGCCAATACTTTTTTTCATGTCAGGACCATAATAGGAAAAAATTGGCTAAAAATTATGAATAGTAATTTGTAAATTATTAAATGTAGAATTAAAGAAATAAATTTACATTTGATATACAAAAAAAAAAAAACCATTTAATGTTTTTAAAAAGTTGTTTTCAACAAAATTAGGACAAAAATTATTATCAAGAACATTTTACAAAAAACATTTAATGTTACCATAAATATAGCTAGTACTATTTAATATCAAAATAATTAAAACAATTTTAATATTTTTACTACAATGCCAAGACTATACAATCTGTAAGACTAAAAGTGGTCACAATTGAAAGTTTTGTGAGATAACTTAATGTGTGACATTTAAAACAATTTGTAAGAGGTTAAAATATTATAAATCATATTTAAATATAAGAATTCCTTTCCCCTTATTAATTGCACCTTGAAAATGGTTAAGTTTAGAAATATTAGAAAATCTTAATTTTTTTAGCTTAAATTATGTTTTATTTCACAAAATATCAGAATTTTTTTTCCTAAGTGAGCTTGCAAACAATAATATACTAGCCAAATCCAAATAAGAAAAGTCTTATCTCAGGGGTTGGCAACCTTTTAGCTGGGACGTGCCAAACCAAACTACCAATATGGTTCAGCGTGCCACACAGTAGGGAATTCTTTAACCAATTCAATTCCTGTGATTATGCATGCAGAATTAGAGAATAGAGCTGAATAATTTAGATATTTATAGTTTTATTATACATTAATTTTGCATCAATTAAAGATATTTCTTAACATAATAATAAACAGTGAAATTGTCGAATCGGCCACTGGTCCGCCAAATTTTGGAAAACTGCTAATTTGGCGTGTTATGTTTTGGAGTAGCAACCTTATCACAACACGATTCGACTTCTTCCTCACTGATACAAAAACCAAAAGGGTTACCAGAGTTGGCGCACTTATCGATTTGGCGAGATAAGTGGCTGATTCCACAATTCAACCAAATAAACAGCATAAAACAGAAGTATTTTTTCAACAAAGATTAAAAAAAAATTACTCTAAACATATTTATTAAAACAAGAAACAGTCAACATTAAATATTAGTATTTACCTTTATTATAGTAAAATAAAAAGATGAATAAAAAATTTTTAATGTTAACCCAATGCTTGCATCACTCTACTTTCATATTGCAAAATAAGGGGTATAATGTGTGACTTTCAATTTGATATGATTGTAAGCATTCAGTTGTTAAACAATTTCTTTGCAGATTGAGATGCGAAACATTTTTTATATGAGGAAAGATTTTTTTAAAATTTAGATATGTAGAACCAAAAGCGGAAAGCAGAGTACATGGAATTTTCATTTTAAACAATTAAATTTCTCCAGCAATAGCATTCAATAATAAACAAAGTAACTGCATATTTTTCTTTAGATTTATCCTTGCAGAACTTTTCACAATTCCAAAAATATCCATAATTCAAATGATGTTTGTCAATTAAGATTCTTTTCAAATTTATCAACTTCCATCCACTCAAAAATTGGCAAATTTGTTAAGTTGTGCTGAGTGTCAATGAGAATTGTTCCATGTGCCACCTGTGGTATGCATGCCATAGGTTGCCGACCCCTGTTCTAGCTAAATAAAGTTTCTTTGTTCGACTTTTATTTTTTCCCCTTTTTACCATTTTATCAATACTATTACATAATACTAAACAGTTCAAACAAAATAAATAAATGCTAAATTAATTTAATCTAAGAAATGGTATTTATGATGGTAACAATCAAATGTTCAAGATTACTCACCAAGTTGGCAACCCTAATTTCGCATGTGTCGTATGCACTGAATTGGTAATCATGCTTCATTTCATATAATGTTGTCAATAGGTTGTGGTAATATGTAAGTACCAAATATATAATACTAATTTAATATTTCATAAAAAAATTCATACCCTCCCCCCTCATTTTAAACACCTTTTTTTTAAAAATTATATTTAAAAAAATACAAAATCAATTTCTATTATTGAGACTTTTTTTTAAAAAAAAAAGTAAAGTTTATACAAACATATATCTAAATGAACACTTAATATTAACTTGTGTGAATATTTTTAAACTTTTCCCACTTTGATACATTCTACATTAAACAAAAGTCAAATTTTCTTTTATCCAATTATTTTCAATCACAATGCTAAAATAACACACTCATTTCATTTCTCAACTTTGTACAAATTCAAAAGGATTTAAGTTTAATAAATGAATAAATCTGTCCTATTATAATGCATATCTAGTGAATGAAAGCACGAAATTCGAAATTCTATTGACACTCAGAAATGCAGAAAAACATTACTAATCCAAATCCTGCTTTAATTTTACCTTATAATACAATCTGTTTTTACGATTTGCTTATGCACAAATATCTTCATCAGTGGTGTTAAACTTGCAGTCTGCAATGAACATTTTTGCAGCTCGGTCAATATATGGGTACACAATAATAATTGCTATTATGCTATTTGATAACATTAACGCTTTCAAACACAAATAATTACTTTAATCAAAACAAATTGAAGACGAAAATTAGTCTCACTTTGAAAACTGTCAATATCTATTGACTAAACTATGATTCAGTGTTTATTAATGTAACACTATCAAGCAACACGAGGGCTATTGGTGATGGGCCTCGTAATTTTAAAATTTTAACCCACAGTCAAATGACAAGGACGACACCTGATTTTGGCATCCCCTCTTCAAACTACTACATCATGCTAACAAAAATACTTTGAGCCTCAACAGATTCAACATGCATCAGCTCCCCTATACAGCAGGTGTTCAGTGGCATCAGGGCTCGTGATAATGACCACTAGGCTACCACAGCTATGTCCTCAAAAGACAATATATCAATGCTTTAAATTAAAAAAAACAATCATTTCCTTCAATATAAAGACATTGAACATTTAGAATAGCAAATAGTTATAAATACAGGACCAAATGAAATGGCAAAACCATATTATTCATGTTTCGGTAGCATGCTCATAAATGAATTCAGAAAATGTTGACATAATTAATAATTATGATACAATAGCACAAATATTTTATACATTGTTACTTTTTTTAAAATACTTTACGTAAGTGTTTTAGGAATATATTCATCATAAATTTACTTACTTGATTAGCTTTACACACAGCACAAGTCCAGTCCTCTGATGGAACTTCCTGTAATGGAGGATCAAGGCACGCTAGATGATACACAGCAGGACACGATTCACAACATAACAGATCCCCAAGTTTGTGACAAGCTCGACAGTGATCATCGTGAAAAATCACACCTTCACTGATTAAATCGTCTCTAGCCGGGGTTGTTGTAAGGAAATTATCACATAAGAATTCTAAAACCATCAAACGACTTTCAATAGATGTAAATGGATATTCACAATTTTTCATCACACTTAATACATCTTTGTAATCAGGGTCACTTTGTAGATACATTTGAAGAACAGCAGGCCAAGTCATACTATCTATTAAATAAAAATGTATATTTACTGTATCCCTCATATCAAGAGGGGCAAACATAGTTCCCTGCGCTTCTTCTTCGCGTAAAATAGCTTTTAAGAGCATAACATGTATATCAGAAAGTAATGCAGTCTGGTCCGAAGATGATAATGAGGCACAAAATTCTTCAAATAAAAATGGAGTGAGTCTTAAAATATTTCTAAAATGTCTAAGAACTTCATAAACACCCAATGCCTGCATAAGATTTTCTTTAGGTATTAATAAATCATCACTAGATTTAGGAAGAGCTAGTAGAGGATATTCTCTCTCTTGCAGAAAAATTGGTGTTGCAGCTCTTTTACACCACTTTCTTTTGGCAGGTGTTGTGCTGGATATTGTGCTAAAGCTACTTTGAGAATAAACACTTAATTCATCCGATTCCGGAAAACTAGCATCCGATTCGTTTCCTTCATCTTCGACTTCTTCATCACGATGATACTCACTGTCATCGCTAGAAAAATTTTCTTCAATTTCATCTTCTCCATCATAGTCCAATATATTTGAGAAAAAATTCCGGCCTCTGTTCGATTTTTCACGTAATCGGCCTCGATAATGCACGTGGGATCCCCTACGTGAGGGACTACTTTCACCTGGTTTTGTTGATAAACGAGAACCATGATTACCCGAACCAGCGTATAAATATCGAGGTTTTTTTAGTAAATTAACTCTGTGCGAAATGGCTGCTCTTTTAGGCGGTCGACCACGACCTCTTCTGCCTCGGCCAGACATTGAGATGCGGTATTGTATCAAATGCACTTCAAAAATCTTTTCTTCATATTTTGTGACATATAAAGTACAAAACAAGCATGCAATCAATTAACGTAAAGTCCTTAAAATGAAAATATTTACAGCCGCCATTACTGCCATAGGCTTTGAATGGTCACGTGACCAACGATTGACAACGTCGATCTCATTTCTCTGATGAATTAGTCTTTGATAATACTATATGTCATCAATGGTTATCAATTATTCAAATTTAGCGCATTATTCATGAAATGGCGTTACCTTTCGAAATGCACTTCCAAACAAAAGAATCACACTGTACGCAGAACCATAGATCTTCGTAGCAAACATAGCGTTCCTGGACCAAGCTAACGGTTAAGAGCTTTTATCTCATTGGCGGATAACGATGGGCATACTGTAGGTCTGATTGAGTATATCTGAACGGTATTCAAATTTTTATCTTTTTCGCTTACAAATCTTCAAAATGTTCAATTACACTTGCTTACAAATATTTCATAGTATTTTTTTTATCGATTATTACATAAACAACAAAAATAACGGCTCGCCATCTTAGATGCTCAATTCCAACAGCCAATCAGATAGAGCGTTACATTTTCAGATGCACAACCATTTGCAAGAAGTACAAACTATTTAATTATTTTTTAATAAATAAATCATTTATAAAAATTCAGTTCAAACTTTAAAAAATATTTTTAAAAGTTGAAGAATTTACCTTAATTACTACAAATAGTACTGATAAAAATAGGCATCCACAAGTACTTCAAAAAGGGATCGAGGTTATTGATCTAGCACGAATAACCAAAACACCATTTTTCTTTAATGAAATTTCGCGGGATCTTCCATCGACAGTTTCCAAACATATAAATAAACAAAAACAAAACCAATGAAAAAATTGTTAAAATCAATGATTAAATTTAGAAGTGACTTTTTTTCAAAATTGACCTCAAATATTTAAAGAGCAACTTTTCCCTCTCCCCTCTTTTACAGAATACATGAATATTTGGTTGCGGCGTTTTATTGTTGGATGCTTAAATCGGTCCCAGAAATAAGCCGAAGGAAAGAATTAGAGGCCAGTTGGGCCCATCATATAAAACATGTAAGCAGAAAGGCAACCAATTTAAAAAGGGCGTCTGCAGCTACCCTAATCAAAATGCAGGCTCATGTTTTCCCCATGAATCCCAGTAGCTTACATCAAAGAAGAACAGTCAAATGATAACACGTGAATCACAATAATTTAAATAAGCAACACATTAATCTAAATATTTAGAAGAATTCAGTACTTATTTCTAAAATCTTTGCTATGGTTAATCAATAGTACGTTTATATATAATGTTGCTAGCAATTTTATTAATAAACTGGGAGGTAAAGTATATTAAAGTTGCATCGATCACAAGTAAACGAATTCTTTCCAGTCTATTTAGGGAAAGACAACTAGTATTCACGACACATAAGCTTTGATACTAAAGACAACTCCAAAAATCAAAACTTTTTAAGATAAAAAACAACATTTAATATATTTAAAATAGATTTCTCTTCATAAAATAAATATTTTTGTCGAATCGAGATATATTAAGAGAAAAGTAACTGCAATTATTATTTCAACTATTCCCAATTAGCAAAAAAAAAAAAAAAAAATTAAAAATTAGTCATTTTGATTTTGCAAAGTCATTTTTAAGCGCGGGTTACAATGCTCTGGAACAGGGGTCGACAACCTTTCAGATGAGGCGCTCCAAACCAACCTACCAACATGATTCAGCGTGCCAAGCAATAGCAAATATTTGAAACAATTTGATTTCCACGACAATACATGCAGAATTAGGAAAAATAGAGGTCAAAAATACAAATTTAGTTATATGTTAATTATGCATCATTTTAAGATATTTATTGACATAAAAATAAACATAAAATACAACTATTACTTCAAATCAAATACAAATATTTAATGTACACATAAATATGTATATTTTTAGAATTTTTAAGGGAAAACTTAAAGTATGACTGTTCTTCAATGTAAATCAAAAATTAAAATTGTATATATATTATGCATTCTTAAAAATATTTATGAAACAAGAAACAAACAACATAAAGTATAAGTGTCATGCAGCATAGTTAAATAAAAAAAATTTTAAATTTTAATGCGAACCTTGTCCCTGCAGAGCTCTACTTAATGTCGCAATATCAGGGGTATATAGTTCGTTACTTTCAATTTGACACAGGATTCAGAATATTCAGAAGTTAAACAATTTCTTAGTGGACTCAAAATATATTTCATATGAGAAAAAATTTGCTCACATAGATATGTGGAACCAAAAGTGGAAAGAAGGGCACATGCTATTTTTTTTAAAATTAAATCTTTCTGGCAATGACATCCAGCAATTTAAAATAGCTGTCGATTTACTGCTAGAGTTATCTTCCAACTTTTTCCGTAACTCCTTAAAATTTGTTTTCCATAAATCTGAAGATGTTAATTCAATAAGTTCCATTTTAAAATTATCAGTTTCCATCCACTCAAAAATTGACAAATCGAATGGGTCTATTAAATCAGGTTTGATTAGAAAAGAAAATATAGGCATACAAGCTTCAAAGTCTTTGCATCTTTTAGAAAACTCCTCCTTAAGTGCTTCGACGTAAGTTTGAAGTTCATCTTTGTCTACGGTTGATGTATTTGCAAGTGCTTTAACATTTGGGAAATATTTGTAGGTACAAGTATTAATATCACGGGAAAATATATTTAATTTTGTAGCAAAACCCTTCCAATATTCAAACAGTTCGACTTTTCCTTGCAATCCTAAATTTAGTTCATTGAGATGTTTAGTTATATCTGTCAGAAACATCAATTTACATAACCATTCCTTATCGTCTAATTCGGGGAAATGTTGTCCCTTCTCATTAAGAAAAGTTTTAATGTGCTCCATGCATGATACAAACTTATTCAATACATTAACACGACTAGGCCAACGGACATGACCGTACAAGGGAAGATCCCCATATTCACTTTCCATTTCTAATAAAAGATATTTAAATTGCCTGTGTACTAATGAAGATCGAGAAACTATAAAATTAACTATTTTAACAACAGTATTCATTACAGAAATTAAGCGCTGAGACGAAATTTTGGCAACTTAACTTTCCTGATGCATTATGCAATGGAAGTTCAATATTTTATGTCCAATATGATTTTCAAGAAGTTTGACAAATCCGTTTTCCTTGCCAACCATTGCAGGAGCGCCATCAGTAGTTACACAAAATATTTTATTTATATTAATATTTTTTCTTTCAAAATGATTTATAAATGAAAAAAGAATATTCTGCCCTTTAGTTGTACTAGACAGAGGAATCATACTGAATAATTCTTCATAAATTCGATTTTTATCGCAATATCGTGCAATTACTGCAAGGCGTGCAACATCATTCACGTCTTTACTTTCATCAAGAGCAATGCTAAATGCAACAGTTTCTTGTAAAGCTGAATTTTGTTTCGCAGTTACATTTTCTGCCATTTATGTTATTCTTCTTTCAACAGTTCGCGCAAAAGCAGGTATTTCTTGAATTCGGGATAATATTGTTTGCAAGTTAGTTAAATCGCTGAACAATATTTCAGCACTTTTAAAAATGTGTGCTTTATATGTTCGCCATCTGAAAAAGGTTTTCCTTCGGCGGCTAAACAATGAGCAATGACGAAACTACATTCTGTCGCTATTGGTTTGACTCCAATTGAATTGACAAAAATCTAATTTCCTTTTTATATCCAGAAACAGCTCTTTCTAAAACTTCACATTTCTCATCAGAATTCTTAAATGTGGTCTGGTGTTTAGTTTGAAAATGTCTTTGTATACTTGACGTACGACATACGACACTTTCGCTACATAACACACATACAGCGCGATCTTTTTGATGTTTGAATCCAAATTCGTTAGTCCAAGAATCTTGGAAATCGCGAACATCAAGCTTTCTTTTTTTAGTTATCATTTGATCCAATATGTAACTATTAACTGTCACAATAATGAAACAAACAATATACAAATTTTCACAATAAAACTAACAACACCACAAAGTTAAAAGTAAACAAAAAATCACGTCGTGCATCAAACTATATTTAACTTTCGACTGAATTCATACTCAGTATTCGTATATCGGCGTGACTAATAGAAAACATAAAAAAAATGTGCTCTAATATCTATTTCTATTAGCTTAATTCACTCCAAAAGTAAAACATAAAATAATTATGACTTCTTTGGCACAACACTCAAAAAATTACATTTGCTCGGAATATTTAGTTAAAAAGGACTTTTGTTATGAAGTCTGATTCACTTGCCTAATTAACCCACAGCATTTTTTTCACC
This sequence comes from Trichonephila clavata, assembly GCA_019973975.1. Taxonomy (NCBI): domain Eukaryota; kingdom Metazoa; phylum Arthropoda; class Arachnida; order Araneae; family Nephilidae; genus Trichonephila; species Trichonephila clavata. Next base: position 77,434 of record BMAO01018911.1, on the reverse strand, counting down.
GAATTTATTTCCAATCCAAATGAAATATGTTGACAGAATAACTATTTTTGTTTAATATATTTCCGATGGAAAACGTCTGTTAAGCAGGATTTTGATTTATACCTAAGATATTTGTTTTTTCTTTTTCTGTCGATGTCCAAACTTTTGGTGTGTAAAAGACAAACTACTTACTTTTTTATTCACAGAGCCGTGATGAATGATTCTTAATTTTGCAAGTATTGCTCAATATTTTTTATTTGTGTTGAATATTTAATGCTAATAGTATTTCACATTTAAACAGAAGATGTTTTCTTTTACATAAAGCTCACAAACTACAAGCAAGCTGATTCAGCAGAATCGTTTTATGGCAGAGAATCGAAAGTGAAAAATAACTTTTAAATGTACGAGGAGATGAAAGGAGAGACAGAACGATGTAGCTTTATATATATAGTAAAAATCTTATAATTTTGTAGAGTGATGGCGTGTCACTGGAAATTGCTCCGCGTGCCACATCTGGCACGCGTGCCATAGGTTGCCGACCCCTGCTCTAGAACCATTCGTTACTTTCTCCGGTTGGGTATGCTTACTATTCACATGGGCAATTTAACCCACAATAGGCACAGACAAAATTTTTCTATTGAGATCGTTCTTGTGTAAGCAAAATCGCTTATTTTCTATTACTGATTGTGATACGAATCCTACATACTATTATCATAATAAATTTAACTGAAATGTAAGTAAATATGTTTCCCCTGCAATTATAATTCGTAAAATTAAATTTCCCTGCTATTTCAAAATAAAGTGCAGGAAGTGGAATAGCTTGAAATCGCTCGATAAGAGATACCACAAATAATTAATGATTACACTCATAAGGTTTGACACGAAGAAATTATATTATTATAAATTAACTTGTAACATTTCCTTAACTTAAGATAGAAATTGCAGGAAAGGAAAATGAAATACTAATCTGTCTCTTACAAGGGACGAAAAGCAGAAATGTTAAACAAGAAGAAAAGTTGTGTGTTTCCATATTGGAATTTATTAAATTCGATGAAAATAATCCTTAAATTTCCAACTGTTACTCAACAATGGCTTCAATTTTTCATAAAGCACAATCCAGTATAATTTTTGCTTTTAAAACTCGCCAATTGTAAGTATCTGATAGGGCGGCGCATCTTAATTTTAGGAAAACATAGAAATAGAATTGAAAAAATTTCTTTCACCTTATCTGCAATGTTAACCAAGACAACCCTTTATTTGGTCAGATAAAAGTAGTAATCATTTATTATAAATCCTCATAAAAAAGGAGCTTGATTGTTTCTAGAGAAAATAAGAATTTGCTCAATGATAGAACATAGTTTTCAGCTTCTGAATGCTTCAGTGTTTTACTAAAGGTCAGAAGAAAATGGTTCATATATGCATCACAGTTGTTATATTGCTAGTAATTTTGTGAGAAACTTTTGAAGCTTCTAGAAAAGACAGTTTTTCTGATTGGTGCACTTAGCTTTTCAGTTATCGCTACATGAAATAAGCATTGTATATATGCTAAAATTTAAAAAAAGAGAGCCAATTAAGAGAGAGATTTACTAAAAATTTTAATTTGGGGTATGAACACACAACAATGATATTTTGAGTCAAAGCGATGGCACTATTTAACTACTAGAATTATTGAATTGTTCAGTATTTAATAGAATAATATATTGTTTTGAAGACGATGCTGATGTAACACTGATGTGCAAAACTTAAGCAACAATGTAAATTTCAAGCAGATAGCCATGAAATTGCAGAAAAAGGGGTTATTGCGATCAGTACAACGAAAACACAATTCAATAGAAAGGTGATGCGTAGGCAAATGTCAGGAACAAAATGAACGTAGGTGAAGTGAGTGCACGCGAAACACATGCGGTCGGTGTGCGCTGCTCAAGACTACAATAAAAGGAAGAACGGAGACGCAATTAGCGACATTCGCTACAAGTACAAGTGAGTTCTTTCGTGAAATATGATTAGAGGAAATCACCTGGATGACTTCGCACATGGAAGAGTGATCGGAAATCCGGAGGAGGGATGTAGTTTGACCAGAGTAGCTGAAGAATTCAAAATCAACATAAGTGTCGTTTCGCGCGTTTGGAAAATCTTCCAAACCATAAGTAAAACTGTTAGAAAGGTTGGTCATGGCAACCCTAAAAACAACTGCAGTAGAGGACTGATACATCGTCCTGCAGGCGGAAAGAGCCCAATACCAGTCAACAATCCCCATTCATCAGCAACTGTGTACAGCAACAGGGTGACAAGTGTTGCAGTTTATTGTGTCCAGATACCTTCACAAAGGTAGCCTATTCACCCGCCATCCTGAACGCCATCCCGTTTGAAAGTTGGCCATCGGCGGCACCGTTTACTGTGGTGTGAGGAGCACAAAACTTGACATCGCATCAATGAAGTCATATCCTCTTTATGTATGAGAGCCGTTTCAATTCCATAAGCGATTCTGAACGCCAGTTGATTTGGAGAGTCTCAGAATTGGATTTCATCCCAGTCATCACAGAAGGAAATCATTACGGTGGTAGTGGAGTTGTCACCTGGAGAGACATTATGCTGAACGGGTGGACTGAGCTCCACGTTTTCGACAGAAGTTCTGTAGCCGTAGATCGCTATTGTAAGGAGTCCTTAACGTGTGCGTCTGTTTCGAAATACTATTGGACTGGACTTCGTTTTTATGGATGACAATACCCATCCACACCGAGATGCTGATGCTCAACAGCAACTGGAAAGTGAAGTATCACTTGAATGGATTGGTCTGCGTTCTCAACAACTGAAATAGATGTTGATTTAGGAATGAACACTCTTACGTCAAGAACTGTTGGTTTCTGCTCAGTATGGAGAGATGATGTGAAGCAACCATTTCAATAAGGGGAGGTCATATCATACTAAGGAATATCTGCTTGTTGTTCTTCCTCTTGGGCAGACAATCATACGTAACGATACTACAAGTCAATAAAGCTTTTTTCTGTTTGATTCCATACTATATGCATTGGATTCATTTGGGCGCAACTGTGCTTTCGTCATCGTTTAAGTATAAAATTCTGTCTCTCATTTCTGAATTTCATGTCTCTAGGATGATTTCTCGTGGAGTTATGGAGAAAAAAACCTATTGCTTAAGTTTTGCACGCCAGTGTATTTTAAGAAATTGAGAATTTTCTAAAAGTTGTAGAAAATGAGGGTAAAATTTAACTCAATTAAAATCTCACAGATAATATACAAAAAATATATATATTATATATATATATTCACTTTTCTACTTTGTTTAAATAATTTTTTTTCTTCTTTTTCCCCCCTAAGGACTAATGATCTTTTTACTTTCTCTATTTTTGTTCTACAAAATATAAATCGTCGGAAATAATAAGCCCAAACAACTTTCAATCGGTAAAGTGTTAAAAGCGGAAGTTCTTTGTTAGTTATAGCTATAGATTGACGCCAACAAGCGTTATCTCCTTCTCGGGAAGCAGACGTATCGGGATACAATATAGATAAATTAGACCTCACATGTGGCAGACTACACTTTTTTATCTCCAGCCAGTGGATTTTTCTTTCACGCGAGTTCTAATATTATTGATTGCGAATGGAAAGATTGCAGATAAGTAGCACATTGTGAATAGTGGTGAAATTATATTAAAAGTATAACGTAGCTAGTGCTTGTTTGTGTTACTCATAAAATATTTCAACCCCAAAATGGCTACTAAAACGTAAAGTTTATTCACAGTGCCATGGTTTTATTGATAAAGGGACCAGGAAATATTTTTTTACAGTTGTAAAAGTTAAACCAGTGTGTCTCATCTGCAATGAAAATGTAGTAGTCTTCAAAGAATATAACATTTCTTGTCATTTCACATATGAGCATAGTAATTACAATTACGAAGCAATGTCCAAATAAGAAAGAAAACAAAATGCAGAAAGTCTTCGTAAAAAAATTATCAGGCCGACAAAATTTTTCAAGAAGGTAAGCAGTATCCAAGAAGCAGCTACACATGCAAGTTACAATGTAGCATACAATATTGCTAAAAATAATAAAGCTCTCAGTGATGGGGAGTTCGCTAAACAATGCATGCTCCATGTTTGTGATGTTTTATGTACAGACAAGAAAAACAATTTTGAGACTATAAGCTATTGGAGGAATTAGAGTCAAAGATTGGCCAGTTTAAATTTTGCTCCATAGCTATGGATAAAAGCACTGATATAAATGATACTGTTCAATGAGTATTATTTATGAGAGGTGTTTATGAGAACTTTAAAATTACCGAGGAACTGGCATATGCGTTCTTTAAAGGGAACTACAACGGGATGTGATATTTTTCATAAATTTGAGGAAGGGCTTTTAACTTGGAAAATGCCTATAGTAACTATATGAAATATAACGACAGAGGGAGCACCAAATATGACAGGGAAAAAAATGTGGATTTCTTGGAATCTTTAATCAAAACTATCCCGAGAAAAATGTTGCTTTTCTACATTGTGTTTTACATCAAAATGCTCTGTATAAATCTGCACTGAATATGAAACCCGTGCTTGATGCAGTTGTGAAGCTTATAAGTACTAATTGATCTCGTGGGCTTACTCACAGGTAATTTCGAGATTTTCTTCAGTCCGTGCGATCTGAATACTCTGATGTAATGTATTACATGAAAATAAGGTGGTATAGTGCGGATTGTGTTTTCGAGCGAGTTTGGCAGCTGAAGGACGACATTGTGTTGTTCTTACATGAGAAACAGGGTTCTGTGGTGTACGAAATATTAGAAGATACAGAATGGCTTTCGGATGTTGCATTTTTCACAGATCTTCTCTGTCATATGAGCAACTTGAATGTCAAGATGCAAGGGAAAAATCTATTTATCGACGATATCTGGGCCCCTCTCGAAGCTTTTAAACTGAGTCTATGTTTGCTGAGAAGCTAGCTATATATAAGAAGAACTTGTCTCATTTCCCGATGTAAAATTCAATACCCTCAGAAAATGAAGAGAAGCGTAAGAATTATGAAGATGGCTTGAAAAAACTGCATTTTGAGTTCGAACGCCGATTTCAAGATTTTTGTGCCATTCAAACAGAATTGGATATTTTTACCATGCCTTTTAACGTAAATTGTAAAGCAATGACGTCAGATTTAAAGCTTGAATTAATTGAGTATGCAATCTAACAATCATCTCAGGTAGTTGTTTCTAAATATGCCAAAGTCGGAGTTTTACAAATCATTATCGACAGTTAGTTTCCAAAATTTAATATTTCAAGCCCAGAAAATCAGTACTATGTTTCCTTCATATTATATATTTGAACAAGTGTTTTCAACTATGAACTTTCGAAAGAATTATTTCAGAAGTAGACTGATGGATGAGCATTTAGCCTCGTTCCTTAGAATCAGTACATCTCACTTCGAACATTATTATAAGGAGCTTTTAAAAATGAAATCGCAATTTCATTCATCTCATTAACATATTTAAATTGTAATACTTGTATATTGCTTTTAAAATTTTAGAAAAAATTTATTAGGTCCACCAAACTTTATTTTATTTATAGCCTGGGACCGAAAAGGTTGGCCCATCCCTGTTATAGATAAATTTCTCTTGTTGAAAAAATCGTTGATATGAATGCTTTTTATTTTGAAATTAGATTGTAATTCCTAGAATTTTTATCCTCTTTTAGTTGTCGATTGGAAGTATTGTAAGAATATTTTTTCAATGAATATTAGTTATGATTTGATGTACAAAGTGGTTCACAGAATATGCTTAAGAATGCTAATGAGTGAGCTATTTTTATATACCTTGTGTATTTCATTCTAACGACCAAATTTTTTGTTCACGGCAGATTATAGAGAAAACAATGGAATTAAACATTGAAACACACCATCTCTTTATTGACTTCAAGTTCGCTTTTAATAGTGTCAATAGAAGCAATTTACTTAACGCTATGAATGACTTGGGCATTCCAACAAAACTTTTTAAATTGACCAGACACATTACAAGATACAAATTGTAAGCTAAAATTTCTTGGATCACTGTCAGAAGATCTTGACAAACTTAGAGGTGTTCGACAGGAAGACTCTCTCTCATGTTTGCTCTTTAATATCACACTTGAAAAAATAATTCGTGATTCAAATATCAATAGCAGTGGATATAGTTATCTAAATCTGTACAACTTTTAACCTATGCTGATGATATCGATATAATTGCTCGCACCCTCCCTGCTCTGAAAGAAACATTTCTTGCTCTTAAGATTCCCGCAAGTCGAATGGGTCTTGTTTTCAAGAAAAAAAGATTAAATACATGCTATTTTCAAAAGAGAGAATCCCAAATCCTTTTCTTGAAATAAAGTTCATATAACTTTGAAACAGTTAAAAGTTTTACCTACTTTGGAACAATTATTACCTTCGATAACAAAATATCTCATGAAATCCAAAATCGATTATACCTGACAAATAAGGCTTTTTATGGACTGAGGAGGATTTCAAAGTCTATTTATTTTTTTATATAATTTTCAATCGTTAATAAAATACTTCCTATTCAGCCATCCAAAGTAGGAATTGACTTTTTATATTACTTGTTTTTATTAAATGAACATATGATAAAAATTATAAAAAAAATAAATCATAAGTGATCTAGAGAAAATTTTAATCCTTCTTAATTTCAATTAGTAACTCCTTTTCTATTCTAAAAATTCCATACAAAAATTGCTGTGTTTGAACAAAAAGGCAGTTTTGATACCTCCAACATAGTTTATTAATGATCTAACGTATACAATACATCAAAATGAAAATTAACAATAAATTTATCCCTACATATTTCTCATTTGAATATAGCATATGTACAAAAAATAGATATACATATTTGATGGTAGAATAAACATGCTTCTTCACTTGTGATAATAAAACAATACTGCAAATGAATTTCAATTGAACAATAATTTTGTAATTATTAAATATCATCATGAAATGAATGATATTTGATGATTAATGGTGAACTTTATCTTAGTAGTGCTTGTAAATATACAACATTTTTTGTTTTCCTATCTGGTGCAAGAACAAATAAATTTGATGGTTTTCCAACTCGTGAACACCCAGCGTACAGCTGTCCATGTGAGAAGCATGAATTCATCAAATTTAATCCACATACTCACAATGATTGTCCCTGTGCTTTGTTAATGGTCATTACAAAAGCTAGTCGTACAGGAAACTGTAGACGTTTGAATTCAAATGGAGTATCCGTTGGTATCATGAGAATGCGTGGTAGTAGTACATGTTCCTCTTGGTGTTTTGCATTTAAAATGGTTGCCACAATTATGTTATTCATTAATTTTTTACCGATAGCCTAGTCCCATTGCATAGTTGCCGTGGATTTATATTTCGTAGAAAGATGATTGGTGAACCAATTCTCAAAGATAAAATATGCGGTGGCATTCCTGGTAGATCCAATGAATTTAAAAACTGTATTGGATAATTAACTGATTCATCGTGATTGACAACAGTATCTATGGATTTATATGTTGTTTCTTTATCAGATATTTCATTTTGTATTGTGCAGTTTATTAAATTCACATCAATGTTTTTGGCTGACAATATAGCACGCTCACTAACCCATTGATTATTTTTATAATTCTGCGATAAATATGGAAAAACTTTGGCAATCAATTCATCTGTGGATTTTACAATGTGACAAAAGTTTTCTGGTATTGTAATACAGTGTGTGGGGTCGTCCATTTCCATTTTACCATTCCCAATATCTAACCATTGTTTTGCAAATCGTTTAGAAGATTCATCTTGTTGTAATTAAATCTTGTTGGTCTTTAAAGATATTTTTTCCACATACCGCCATAACACCGATGATTTGAGACATGCATTCAATTCATCTGCAGGTGTTGAACGTGGTATAACTGGTAGAGTTTGTCGAAAATCACCAGCTAGCAAAATGAGGACACCACAAAAGAGTTGCTCATTTCTTCTCAAATCTCTTAATGTGCCACTGAGTGTTTCCAATGATTTCTTGTGTGCCATGGTGCATTCATCCCATATTATAAGCTGACACGATCTTAGTACTTTTCCCATCCCAGAATATTTGCTAATATTACATGTTGGAGTTTCAATTACCTGCATATTTAATGACAATTTCAATGCTGAACGTGCTGTTCGCCCTACTGTCCAAAAGAGTTGCTGCAATACCAGATGATGCAATAGCAAGTGCAATATTATTTTGTGATCTTATAGTTGCCAGGATAATTGAAACAAGAAAAGTTTTGCCAGTGCCTCCAGGTGCATCTAAGAAATATAAACAACAACTCTTGTTAGATATTGCATTTATAATTGTGTCATATGCTGTTCGTTGTTCTAATACCAATTTCGGCAGATAATTCGAACAAATGTTTGTAATTCATTAACATCGAGGGCGTTTCTCGTTGCATGTCACAATCGAAAATGTCATTACTATATCTATTTGGAGCAATCATTCCCAATTCTGTCAGGGATTTGTTGGCTATTGTCAAACATACATCCTCAATTAAAATCAATGCTTCATTGTATATATTAGATGTAAATTGAATGATGGGATTAGCATTTATTCTACGCATGCGATGTAAAATGTCTTCCCTCATAAAATCTTTATATTTCCCCCCAAAGATTCTTTGGATTAGCCGAAAAACATGTAGTTAGTATGAGTGTACGTATCTGCTGTGGTTGAGCTGTATTAGAAGGTTCAGCGAGTGAAATATTCCAATGAGCATCGTTTTGTAAGAGATTTAATTTCTGGCAAGCCTCATGAAATGTAGCACACACATGGCCATTGACTGTTTTTAATTCTTGGAAAGATGTCAGTCCACGAACATTGATTAATAATAATCTTAGGTAAAAGCATTCTGCGTTTTTGGGAAGTACAGTGTACAGACGACCCAATGCATTTGTGGAATATAAATTTAAGTGTCCTTGTACTGCTCTACCTTGTTTACGACGCCGAAATTTTCTTGTTGATGTATTCCACGTAAAATAAGTTGGTACTTCATAGTACAGTAGTGTCCTTGCAAAGGTATCATTTCTATATAATGAGAAAAATTAAGTTAATGTTGTTAGCGGTGGGGACATTGCTCTTGCACGTACATTTTCTGATGTAAAATACACACGCTGTCCATTTTCAAGATGTACTGCTAAATGAACAACCATTGGACATCGCTCATGAATGGAAAATGATAAAATACGCCATACAGTATCAATGCTACTTATGTAGCGTCCCAGTTGATATTGGTTGACTTCATCGTTAGATGCAGTTATATTTTCCACTCCAAACACTGCCATATCGCTCCCTTTGTTCACATATTTGCAAATATATTTTACAGCTTTCACTGAATTGCAGTACTCAACATTTATGTGTGCGTTATACGTCTTTAGTAGTAATGGAGAATATGGTACTAACCAACGATTATCAACATCAATAGTATTGTTGAGTACTTTTAGTGTAATGGATTTTCCACCATTTTTGGTAGATCGTCGTTGATAGAGTGGATATCCATCATTGCCTGTAATAGTTTCAGCAAGTAAGTCTCTAGGATACCTCTTTGTACACTTTCCATCTGACATGCATAGTGAATTATTATTTAGTGAGCCACATGGACCATGAATCATATTTTTTTAGACAATATCGTGCAAGTTTTTATCAATTTCAATGTCTGATATTTCTGCTGAGATGATTTCATCAATTCTGTTTGGTGTTATCTTTTCCATCATCCATAATAAAATATGCGCATGTGGTAAACCTCTTTTTTGCCATTCAATGGAATACATCCAACAGCGCTTCTCTCCAAATACATGGTGTTTCACAATAAAATCTATTAAAGATTTTAATTTTTGTTTAAATACTCGTGCAGAAATATCATGACGATCTGACGGGGATTGTCCAGTTAATAAAAACTCCTTTATTTCATCCTATGCTGGGTTGCATGTAAATGTGATGAAAAAATCTGGACCACCATATGCACGAACATACGTCATTGCATCTTGTGCATACTCATGCACGTGTCTTGGGCTGCCTGTAAATGTGGATGGTAAAATGACCATTTTTCCCAATTCACTGAGATTGCCATCATTTACAACTGCATCACGTAAATGGATGAACGCAATTTGACTTGATTTAGTCGTATGTAGAGGAGTCTTTCACTTTCTATTTTTGCATACATGTCAACAATGTATTGATGAAATAATTGTCTACATTTCAATATATGATTATCAGCATTCTCACGAATCATCGTTCGATATGCATAATAATTCATAGCACTGACCTTTTTGTTAATGTCCACATTAGTTGTCGGATTTCTCATATTAATATTAAAATGATATCCATCCTCTCCTTGCCAAAATAGAATAGGATATTGCAATACATCATATGAACGATGAGTTCCTGATACTTGCCGGACGTCACCATTTCTACGAGGAAGCATTATATCGCAAGAATTAAATTCTTCACCATCTATGACAGTTGCCACTTCATCGATTGTTGGTGCGTTGAATTATCTTCGATGTTGACCTATAGGTGTTTTATCTGCCTTTATTATTACTTTGTTATCGTCAGATGGGATTTGTTTAATGGTGGTTTTAAATAACTTAATTAATTCATTATGTTGTTCAAACAAATTTTGTAATTCAGCGACAATCTCTCGTTTAGTACTCATATTCAGTTGACACCGTCTGTTGATTTGTTCGTCAGTATTTCCCATAAAATATATTTGAAGATATTTGTGATCAGCATTTGGCAAGGGTAGTAGTGATCCAGCATGGTGATAAATTTGCCCTTGTACTTTAAATGTTGGCATATAATTTGATCTAACGTTATTCGTTGCTCCGAACGATGTCATTTGGAAGCATGCATCGCACTTGCGTATATTTTTCAATTTTTTTTTTTGATTGACTTGTTTTACTTGATACTAAAGTTAATAATGGTTCAGGTGGTGAACTCAAGTCTGGTAACTTTACTTTTCCACCTACACAGCACATACCTGGTGTTTCGTTTTTAAATTTTTGAGCACTACAATACGTACACTTTTTATCCATTTTCCCAATAATTACACTTGGATGAATACTGTAATTGTAAAGGAGATTGTAATTGAAACCACATAAATTCAAAACAGTATGTATCGTTCGTCTTGTCTGTGTCCTGCGAATTTGATTCCTTTGCTGCCTTGCTTGCCTCTGTTCACTCGTTTCTAATGATCGAACAAGAGCAGTGTGAACTCGATCTCTTTCTTGCCTAGCTTGTTTCTGAAGATCGTTCTTCTCTTCTCCTTTTTGCTTTATTTGTAGATCGACCAAAGGCACTTCGCTTTGGTGGCATAATTGTGGGGTTAAATAAAACATATTTCCAATTATTTTCTTCAGTTGGAAATCAATAATATTGTATTAATAATTTATTCTCGTATTAATAATTGCAATTTTTTTTTGACTGCATTTTTGTTTTATTAGAATTTGCTGGCGAAAAATTGAACGTCAAACGCATTAATGTTGTTTTTTGTAAAACACGAAAGCAACATTATAGGAAACCCAATTTATGTATTTAAAATACTTTAAATCTATTAAAGATTTTATTTTTTGTTTAAATACACGCGCAGAAATATCACGACGATTTGATGAAGAATTATATCGCGAGAATTAAATATCATTATGAAATGAATGATATTATGCTTGTAAATATACAATTGTTATTTTGATATTTTTAGGATATTTGTTCGAAAGCACCTAGAACCCCACCTCTGATTTTAAAAAAAAATTACAAAAACCTTTCCGGAGATATATCTAATAATTTCCCAAATTTTCACGGCGATTGGATGTACGGTTTTTGAGTCTATCGAGTACAGACACACATTCATTTTTATATATATAGATTACCTGTAAAAGAAACAAATAAGGATATTTAATTCCTTACATAAACAAGTTTATTGATATTAATGAGCAAATATTTCTCGACGACTTTGTTAGATATATGGCAAGCAAATTTTGTCTTGGATCCACTTGTTTATTGCGTTTTACTATTCATTTAAAAATTCGAAGTATCTATTTTTTACTAATGAAAGCAGTGTATTATTACTGCAGACGAAAATAAAAATTTACATTTTATCCTAAACATGTATTTTTTCTTTGTGTGTGTGTATTTAAAGGACTTTTTAAAATGTACACTCCCAAAAGTTAAGCACGGAGAAAAAAATGCTAATTTCCGGAAGCCAATCAGAATTGAAGAGGATGCAATTCTCTGCAGAGGTAGATGGAGGTATGCAAATTTGTTAGGTAACAGCCAATCGTACTTTCATGTCAAGAAATATGCAAAAAGGGCAGTCTTATAAGAAACTAGCTTTATGAAGGGTTACAGAAGTCGATTGTAAGTGCTGATAGAAGGTGTTTAAAACTTTCGTACAATTTGTTTTCAAGACATACGTGTTTCTATGACTTCCAGAAAACGAATGGAAGATTCTGAGCGCTGAAGTGCTGTGGGGCGCATTGAAGCAGGACAGTCGATCACAGATGTTGCTCTTTTCTTCGGCGTTCATCATTGTGTAATTTCACGTTTATGGAAACAATTCCAAACCACACAGACAGTTGTCCGAAGGCCCGTAGGCGGTCGCCCAAGTGTTACAACCCCCGCGGAAGATCGATATATTGCTATTGTAGCCAAGCGGAATCGCAGAGCGACCTCCACACGTGTGACATCTATTACTACAGCGTCCATTGGTAAGGCTATATCTGTAGCTACTGTACGCCGAAGATTACATATGAATGGAATGTATGCCCGGGTACCTCAAGTTTGTGTTCCCCTATCAGTCCAATCAAGAGAGGCACGATTAAAGTGGTGCCGGGAATATGGCAATTGGACTGTGTCTGACTGGGGTAATGTCATGTTTACTGATGAGTCAAGATTTGCTCTGGAGCCAGATGACAAGCGTATAAGGATATGGCGTAAACAAGGAACACGTAATCAGCCCCAAAACATCACCGAACACCACGCATTCCGAGGCGGAAGCATTATATTGTGGACAGGGATTTCATTAGGATACCGCACGGACCTGCACATATTAAAACAGGGTTCTGTGACGGCTGGCCGGTATCGAGATGAAGTCCTAGAACTCATTGCGAGATTGTACGCTGCAGTAGTTGGCTCGACTTTTGTTTTAATGGACGATAGCGCACGTCCCCATAGAGCTGACATTGTCGATGACTACCTGGAGAGTGAAGGGATTGAGCGTATGGCCAGCATATTCGCCCGACCTTAATCCCATTGAAAATCTTTGGGATGTTCTCGGCCGTGCTGTATCTTCACGTTTCCCACCTCCAGCCACTCTTATTGAGCTGGAAACTGCTCTACAAGAATGGCGATTGCTTAATTCTGCGGTGGTTGACCACCTAATTGAAAGCATGGTCAGAAGGTGTAAACTTTGCATACAGATGAGGGGGGATCACATACCCTATTAATGTCCTTTTTTTTCATTTTTTCCTGTTTATTTTCACTTTATACATAATTCTGTTTAAGTCTCTAGTATGACATTATCTGATAACTTACAAAAATTTAATATTGTTTTCACTTCTGTATATAATTATTCATTTTGTTTTATGTATATATATATATGCTACTTTACTGCCAAATTTTGTGTCAATCAAAGCAGTATTTGTTGATTTTTTTGCATTTTACATCTTCGTGGCTTAACTTTTGGAAGTGAGTGTATAAATCCAATGACAGTTTAATAGCGTCTATTTAGATGTCGAAGAGAAGAACTATTTGTGTCAGACCTCGTAAGTTTGAAAGACGGTTAAAAATAGAGGATGATATCCGAGCTGGAAATCCTCTTTTTATTTCCACACTATGGCACCGTGAGAACTTTGATCCTCGAGAAATTTTTCGAGATATAGTTCTGCTACATGATGGAACCCGCGACCACTCAACTACCACGGCCATAAAAATATGTGGAGACTACATATAATGATACTGTTTAACTCATTTATTGTCTTATAATCAATTACTAAAATTAATTGTAGGAGTGGTTGAAACAACCCCAATTAATGCTATCTTGTTGTTTACAAGGAATATACTCATTGAAGTAATTATAAAGCAGAAATCTTTTGTGTTTATACAAAAAGCTATTAAGGCTTTCAATAACTAATTACTGGAGATATTATGACTACAAAAATAGAAGATTAAAAACTCAAAAAGTTGTAGTTCATAACCTCCTCGGTTCCTTTGTATCACATGTGATACAAAAGTTTCATAACTTTTTGTGAAGGCTGAACAGCAAAAACAAATTTGGGACCAGTTGTATCACATGAGATACAAAGTGAAATACCTCCTTTAGTCAACACATGGCAGTACCTGTCCATGATAGCGATTTCTAGTAGAGTCTCTACATCAAAAGATGTGTGCACGCCGTCGAGTAAGTACTTTTTTCTTATTTATATACACATATTAAACTATTTTTAAAATATGCTTTTTCTTTGCATATGTACTTTTTACTGATTAACAGCATAAAAAAAAAATTTTTTTTTAGTGAAATATTTAAGCATTATGACTTGCGAAATTTGTATCACTTGTGATACAATCACTTATGAAGACTTTTTAAATCAATTTTGTTTTAATTTTTAGTTATATTTTGGTGGGATTTCAAGATTGATAGAATTATTTCTTGAGTTAAAAACTTTAGTTGAGGTGTGTGAACGATGAGCCTCATTCAAAACGCCGAGTTACGGCTTGTGTCCCACATCAGGCAGCTCATAACAAAGAAGCTAGGCACATGCCCGAAATGGTTAGGAATAGGACTAATCGAAGAAGGTGCAGAAATGAGAAGTGCTTGGTCTTCACAACTGTACAATGTACAGACTGCAAAGTTTTTCTATGGTCTACAACTATTAAGTACCTAAAACGACAATAAAACTTAATTTTCATGTTGAATTTATGAATTGTATGATTTAAAAACTGAGATTAAATTAATTGTTTCAATCTTGCTTAATACTTAAAAAAAATTCTAATAGTAGTGCCTTGTTCTGAATGAATCACATGTGATGCATCTCCCTTAACTTCTATAAATTAAAAAAATTATTGCACTTATTACATTAGAGTGATAAAAACAACTATTTTGAGTACCTCTTACAAAATATCAAACTTTTATTTTTGCTCGGTTCTGAGGAGGATAAAAATGAACTCGACATCACAGACAAACTGGAAATTATGCTTTATCTACTTGAACCAATTCCCTTTGTTAAGGGTAGCATAGATAACATAAAAAAAAGGATTTATTGGAAAGCTATCTTATTGGAAACTGTTAATTCCAGATATACTCAGATCGAATGGTTACACATCTATACTGACGGTGCGCACACACACACAAAGTTAAATCGGGGTAGCAACACAGGTGTCGGGATTTTTCTTGGATGTGTTTCCCCCCTCCCCCTTTTTTTCTATCTTTAGGTTCAAATGTGACTCCTTTTGAAGTTGAAGGCTATTAGGGTAGCAACTCAACAAACTTATGATAAAAGTGGAAGAATTTGAAAATGTCGTTATAATTTCTCAATTCAAGTAGTTACATCGTCAGATACACAGACATAAAAGACTCAAAAAGAAAATCTTGGATTGTTGTTAACCTTGAAAAAGAATATGTTCTGCAGTGGATTTCTTCTTATTGTGATACATATGGAAATAAAATGGCTCATTTTCGAACGAAAAAAGGAACGAATACATTACAACTTTTTCAGAGAGAAAGATCCCTTATGCTTGAATAAAAAGAATAATTACAAATACTAAACCTAACTAAATAGGCTTTTTAAACAAATTAAAGACAAAGCTTGGAGAGAAACTCTTGAAAAAATACAATAGTTTTCAAAACGGTATGCAGTTAAAGGCTTCAACCGGTCTAGCTTTAAACTGGTCATGACTATCTTGCTGATTATTTGAACAAATTTAGAATGCTTTCTTCCACAAACGGTGTCCTTAGCAAAAGTCATAAAGTAATAACCGCTAAATAGCTTGGAGCATTTCCAGTGATCACCGGAAGTCTAGGATAGATATTGGAACAGCAATAGCCTTCTGCCTGATTGACTTAAGAAAAGTTAACATTTTATTCTCACGCGTTTGGTTTCTTTTTGTTTGTAGGTATGGAGTTTTTTTTTTACTTTGGCGTGTGTTAAGCCAAGTGCAACTACGAAAAATAAAATTAATTTTGGCACACCTTTTCTCCCAGATAAAGCTGGTACGAGCTGTTATAAATAAATAAAATAGCACATATTAAGTTAACTTTATTATATAATTTGAACAAATGATACAAGAAATACACACGTGTATTGAACATTTGTTTGATAACAAATATTAATCATCAGAAATTCAAAAAGCACAACGTATGAAAATATTGTGTGTGTGTACAAATAACGTTCAGAAAATAATCAATTTAAAATAGCATGAAATTAAAAAAACTGAGCACATCAATGATAGAATTATTTTATGATACAATAGTTAACTATTAAAATACATTTTTAAAAATTAAAATTTTTTTTAATAAAAATGTAACTTTTAGCATTTTACTTTCATAATTTGCGGAATGCATTTGAAACTGATTTCTACTCAATGGGTAAAATTCCAGTGGAGAACAGTTGTCTCAAATACACATGTTTCTTGTTTAAAATAGCTTTCAATGCTTTCAAAGATTGTTCAGTTCCAATAGCACTAACGACTATTTTTTTAGTTTGACGAACTTCGCGAAGTCCTACATCTTCTACATTAGAGTATTTTCTGAGAGCGTCTTCAGCTTTCCGCAGTGAGCTTTCTTCTATAGGTATGTGAGGAAATATTTTACTTTCAATTTGAATAGGTTTCATTTGAATACCTGTTTCTATAAAACGTTTATCAAATTCAAGGACATGAAACTTGCCTAGTAGAGCAAATTGATGATATGCAACAACAACCCGCTTTGACAATTGACTGTACTTAAACAGAGAAAATGGTATTTTTTCTTTAATTTCATATTCGTTGTAAAAACGCAATGTTAAACAAAATCT
The DNA here is from genome assembly GCA_019973975.1 of Trichonephila clavata. Lineage (NCBI taxonomy): Eukaryota > Metazoa > Arthropoda > Arachnida > Araneae > Nephilidae > Trichonephila > Trichonephila clavata. The sequence continues at coordinate 60,417 of BMAO01018911.1, read as the reverse complement.
GAAAAATTCTAAACAAAGAGAAGCAGCTGAAAATCGGGGCTTATTTTGTGAAATGAAATGATTTCCATCTTTTCTCACTACATAATTAGCTATTTCAGCAACATGGAGAAAAAGTCTGAGAAAGGTAGTGAATTTCATTAAACCTTGCTGTCCACCTTTCCCGAAAATGCCTTCGTCCTGAGCCCACAGTAGCATTACACGTAAGGCTAATCGTACCAGGGAAGGATCACAAATAAAATCATATTCTTTCCATACATTTGATTCTGTTGCATAAGGCAAGATACCTTTTGCTTCACATAATTTGATCTGTTCATCCATTTTTTCAACAATTGGAGAAAAAAGCAGCGGCCTATCACCATTCTTTATGAGTTTGATATTTGCTAAAAACTTTGAGACAGTCCATGGAAAACTAAGGAAGTGCGCATTATTGTCACTATAGGTAATTATATACCATGCCGAAGCCTTTTTTAAAATACAGTCATCTAACTTTTTGGCGTTAAATGAGTCTTTGAATTCTTCAAGGAATTCTTCATTCATGCTCTCAGAAAGTCTTTTAATGCAACGTATAACAACTTTTTCTATTTCATCACGATCCTTTCTTTCACTGAAACGGCAATGCAAATTTGTGAATGCTCCAGAAAATACTTCAGCTTCATGCTGAATCCCGTAATTTCTTAGGATAGTTTTGAGTAGCGCATTAAACTTATTTCTTGATTTTATGGCATTTTCTTTATATTGTTCCCAACCAGGATACACCAAATCTGGATCCACCTAAATGAAAAAAGTTTAAGTGATCAATATATAAAGCACTTATTCTAAATAAATATTCCAATTGCTTTCAAATATATAATCTAGAGGTAGTTAGTTACCTCTCACTAAAATGATTAAAATATATTAAAGTAGAATATATTCAACAAAAGGTAAAAACGTTTATTGAAAAATACTGGCATAAAACTGAGACAGCAAATTATATTACATCTAACTTTTTTTGATAATTTTGTTTCATCATAAAAACTTTTTATCATAATTCAAGAGAACAGTCTTTTAAAAATGTAAACTGTTTTAGTTACACAAATCTCTCGTATATTCTCTTTGATTATAAATACTAAAATATCAAATTTGTAAGCAAAACTTTTGAACATACATAATTTTTATAGCCAAAATTAAAAAAAGCGTGAGTTATACAGTACAAATGTGATGGCTACTTTGAATCTATATTTCAGAATAAATTCAGCCTTTATTTTTATAGGGACATTTTACCAATTAATTGCTGATACAAATGAAAGACATACCTTAATATCTCAATATGAGCAAAAATTCGCTGACTCTTACAACCACTATTATAACAAGACATAATTGCTAAATTAACTTTGGATGTGGCACATATTTTTAATTTAGATCAAGATTTTTTAATTTAGTATCAGATTTCAGAGAAGTACCAAGTCAAGTTGATATTCTTGAGGAAAATAACTCTTAAAACTAAGTAATTATACTCTTTAATACTACATTAATTTTAAGTACAAATATCTTTTTTAGACTTTTTTGTTATATTAAAATGATTTGATTTTTCCAGAGTGAAATGAGAAATATAAGAAACTTTTTTCAATGCTCGCAAATTGTAAATACAACCTCTAACAATAAAGTTCGGTGAATAGTCCTGTAACATTAACGTAGACAAAATATTAACGAAAAGTTACCTTACTGTCCTTCGAAACAGTAATAACTATACACCGCTAAGATCTGCTATACACGCCCTGGAAACTTTGTAAGAAGTCTTCTTTTGGGATGGAGTTCAAAAGCCTCGTCACGTTTCGTTGAATGTCAGGAATATCGTCAACTCTCTTTCCTTTCAAAGCCAGTTAGAGTAGAGGGAATAGGAAGAAGTCTGGACGATTGAGATCTGGCGAGTATAGTGGATGTTTAATTTGCACTCCTCCCTTTTTTTTTTTGTTGCCAGGAGTTGTTTGATGATATTGACTGTGTGAGGGTGTCATGGAAAAAAAAACTTTGAACCTTGTTGCGCGTACTGGGGTCGTACCCTACATATCATCCACGTTTTTCTCATCCCTAAATATTGGAAAACGATTTGTCGTACAGATTCACGGCTATTCTGCAGTTCATCAGCTATCATGCACACAGTTAATCGGTGATCTTTCGTTATTAATTTCAATATCAATGTTTTCGTAACTGACGGAGACCACCAGTCTTCTGCTACGGGTTTTGTAAGAAAAACTTTCTCGACCTTCTTGAAAATGGGCGAACCACTCGTGCACACACTTCATGGAAAGTGCTTGATCTTCATGAACACGTAACAACATCGCATACGTTTCTTTCGGTGTCTTGCCAAGCTTAAAACAAAACATTAAATTGATATTATGTTCCTTCATGTTCCTGTTCTCAGTTAAGAACCAACGCACCGAACAAGCCCTTTGTAAAACAAGTCTCACATGGGACACAAACGATGCTCCACTGAACAACGTTTTGAAGGCAGATGGTCAACATCTACCGCTAAACAGGTGTAGCATTTTGTTTCGCCAGTGTTGCGATTCTGACTTCATTCACCGAACTTTATTGTCAGATGTTGTATATGAGACACAATGGTTATAAATAAGAATATACAATACAAAAAAATCGAATTCTTGAGAAAAAAAAACCAACGCTTGAAAATTATTTTAGTGAGTTCGTGAATTGCGCAAAAGCAGTGTCTTTACTGAGATGTGAAAGAAAAAAAAGTCAATGAATATTTTTTCGTTTCCGATTTAACGTGGTAAGATGCGACATACAAGGGAACTGATATAAATCTATAACTGATATAAAACATTTCTTTATAGACTGATTTCTACAAAAATTAAAAATAGTTTCATAGCTTCTAGAATTCCGTCATGGTGGCGTGTGTTATATAAAAATGAAAAATTATTTATATTTCTTGAATATTTTTGGTAATGTAAATCTTAATAAATAATTTTGTGATTTTGTAAAACATAATAATAAAATCTAACCTAGCTTATCACTGATTTAAAAATAAAGTATATGATATTTATGAAAATATGTATGCAATTATTATTTTAATAATAAATACTAAATAATTTAATATGAAATCTCTAAGTAATTTGCTATGATATAATTTCGATAATTCATCTTATGGATATTGAGTGAAGAACAAATAAAGACTGACCTTTATGTCTTGATAAGTCATGCTTGCATTTTCATTTTCAGATTCATAATCCCGTGCAACTCTGAACATCTTCCCTAAAGCCTTTTTAGATTTATATGTTTCTTTATAATACCTTTCCATAAAATCAGGGAACATTTCTGGTCTATCAGTGGGTTCAAGATGACGACTGACCCCCGTTTTTGCATAATCTACAGCATACGAAAATTTCCTTGCTATATTAATGCACTTATCTGAGAAGATTCCACGATTATCAGCATGAGCTAAGTGTGCATTAGCTATGGCTCCAACTTGATCATTCTTAATATATCTCACTAGGAAATAAATCATATCGTGTTCCTATCAATAAAAAACACACACATATATAATAATAATTTTTATTATTTCGCATTATTTAAATAAAATTTTCACTGATAATCCGGTGCCAATTTAAGTCCTCAGTGAAATGTGGTGAACAACATTTGTGGTCGTCCGGAAAGTTAGTGCCGATTTTTGATAGGCAACATAACTGGTCTGCAGTGTCAGATTGAACGACATGGAGGCCCTACACCTTCGTTTCCCAACCTTTTTTGAACTGGCGCTCCCTTTTTATAGTGAATATTTCGATTTCGCCCCCTCCCACTTCAGAGAAATAAGAGCGTACATAATACATGGTGGAAACAAGAGAAAAACATGTTCTTTTAGAACAGAATATATTTTTTAATATAATTTTTTTTAAGCTTCAATTTTTTTACTTGCGAATCTGAAATAGCTATTGCCACAAATATATTTCAATGTGTAATATTATATATTTTAGTCATAGATAGGATATTATTGGAATTGAAACGCGCTACTGAGTTTCTTCTTTATTTAAGAGTAGAATAAAAGTTTTAGCTTACTGTTATAAAGACAGGTAGGGGTTTTGATGATACGAAGTGATTCATAATAAACTATTGCTTTTAAAATAAATATAAATTCACAGTTTCAGCCTTTAAGGAATCATGTTAATTCCTGGTTAACATATTTATGTTTCTTGGATAATATACATAATGAAAGGCAGTGGAAGAAACATTTTTCCTGCTGCTCACAGACAAAGACAACACGTTCACTACAGAAATTAAAATGTACTATATCATTCATTTTAATGTAGGTCTGAATGTAACGTAATCTAAGTTTTTTCATCCACTTTCCGAACTGCCGAAATATGTCAATTTTCGTACATATGTGATATAGAAATGATTTAAATACATACAATCAACATAAGGTAAACAATATTAATATTAATTTTGCTAATACATAATCAGAGTGTTTAAGTTTTTTTTTAGACTGTATTTGGTTAATCTGTCCAAGCCCTTCCGTGCCATCTCAACACCCTTTAATTTTCTCTGGGTCTTTTACTGCCTTCCTGAAAGCCTCAAACGCCCACAAAGGGGCGTTATCGCCCACGTTGAGAACCTATGCCCTAGACAGTCGAACTCTCGGGGTCCTGTAGCACACAACATTTTAGGAATAATTTCATTGCCAAATAAAATAAATTATTAGCAAATTAAAAACATAAATAAACAATAATTATTTATGAGAATCTCTAATAAAAAAACTAACTCTTGCAATAAAAAAAAAACTAAATATTTTGTTCTCTCAATTTATTAGCCGTGAATTATTTTAGAACATCTTGGAATTCTATGCTCTGCAAGACGTGGAATTCAATCGCCATAATAGCAAGTGAGTTCAGTCTTTTTTTTTTTTTTTTTTTTTTTTGTTATTGAAGATCGATGACAGTTTTTTAGCGTCTTTAATTTTGAAAAGCTTCGTTCACCAGAAGCATTATTAAGACACCTGTATAAATACTCTGTAATCTGTATGCAATCGAACAAACGGAGTCTGGACGAAGGCTATGGAACAACTACTCATCAATAGATGTACATTGGATACAAGACAATGCTTACGCCGCAGACTTGCCCTCTTGACATTACAGACTTCTCCCGGATGTTTTTGGAGCACTAACAGAAAACAGAACACGCTCTTGCGGTCCCCTAAAAAGCGCGGGGCCCATAGGCAATCGCCTACTCCGCCTAATGAGTAATCCGGAACTGCTGGTCTGAAAACATCAGAGTTATTGAAAACAAATGACATGCGTAAATATTTTAAAAGATAGTACTTCAGGCATATTTGGTAAAACGTTTGGTTACAATTGTCGTTAAGCATTATTGGAAATAAATATATTATAGGAATAAAATGCCGTAGAAACGGCCAATAAGATATGTGCTGTAGCGGAAAGTACTGTCCGGACGTGGTTTGCTAGATTTAAAGCTGGCGATTTCAACCTCGAAGATCAAGAACACCAAGGTAGGCCCTCCACCCATATGAAGATCATATTAAAATATTAACCGAGAATAATATTACAAATATAAAAATCCATTATCGTCGAGCATTCTATGACATCATTTTAAAGCAGTAACAGATGAAAAATGGATAATTGATAATAATGCTGAGCGAAAAAGGTATGGGGGAAAGCGCAATGAACCATCTCTATCATTATAAGACGGTCTCCATCCGAAGATCACGTTCTCTGCACTTTGGTTCAAAACTATACCAAAAGTGGTCAATTCGAAGGAGAGTGACCACTTCGAAAACGAAAACCCACCGGTTGATTTTTTCGCTTTCTTAAATTTTCTAGCCCTTCTGGACATATTGTCAAACATACCACTCCCCCCCCCCCCGGGCAGCCGTTTAGAGCCATTATCCTCACTTTTCCACAACCAATAGGAAGATTCTCTCTTCGCTGGATTCTAAACTTCAAAAAATCTCAGAAACCAAGTTCCATGCCTTGAAGTCCCGCCTACTGGTCTGATATATAGGCCCGTCCAATAGCTATGCAGTACTCTTCAAGCATAAAATTTAACTTCGTCGATCCTCTCAAATAGACTTTTTGCCAGATACGGGATTGAGGGTTCCTAGAAACCCATATGCCGGCAGAAATTTTCGTAGATTCCGTAGAAGATCACGTTCTGTGTTTGGTAAAATTGAAAAGGAATTTTGCGTTATGAGCTTCTATTAAGCATTCAGATATTGTTCCCAGTTAAACGAATTAAACACAGCAATTGAACAAAAAGTTCAGAAATTGGAAGGGCATTATATTCATCAGGACACTGCCTCACGTACCTTTGACAACTCAACAAATGTTGTCACATTTCGGTTTGGATGCTTTAATCTCATCCGCCATATTCACTTGACCTCGCGCCCCAGATTTTGCCCTATTTAAATCATTACAAAATTCACTTGATAAAAAGAAAGTCTTCGGTCGAATTAAACAACAACACAAAATTATGCAGAAAAGTGTTTTGCCTAAGACCCGAAGAGATTCCAGAAGGACGGAATTCTCAAGTTGTCTGAAAAATGGATAAAGGTTGTAGAATGGTGCCTATATAATAATTAAATTAATGTACATTAACTTTTAAATGTGCTTTGTTTCAATTTCCCTTCAAATTCGGAATGAACATTCCGGACAACCGTAACTCCTAAATTTTACTAATCGAACAGGTGGAAAAAACTGCAAGAGGGGGAAGGATTATAGATAAATTAAGACTTTACATTGAGCCGTTATAATTATAAAACTCTAAAAACAAATACGTAGGTCTTTGAAGATATTAATAATAACAATAGTCACACAATATATATTTTTTGAACATTTTCAAGATGGAATTATTTTAAACATTTAGAGCGTCATCTATATACTTCCCAGATCTTTTAAATATTGGGATTTCTACTTTTGGGGAAATCTTACAGATCATTGCTATATTTCGCGAAGAAAAATTATCAATGAACAATTCAAATTTTTTTCTGTAAGCTTGAAAACATTATAAACGGCATTTTAGTTGATGCCATTTATTTAAACAACGCGTTATATGGTGATCGGTATACTGAAATTCATTCATTTATCATTTAAAAAGCTATCCTGATAAATTTGTCATAAATATGTTAAACTACTAAAAAACTCTCGATGAATTTATATGGCTTTTATATAATCAACACAAAAAACTCCAATATAACACAGCATTAATAAAAATAATTAAACAATGCATCAATATAAAAAATAAAAATGAAGTTAATAGTAATTATAAGCCCACTCATATAAAAAGAACATCTTGAAACACCGTAATCCTCATTAAGTTAGAAGAAAATAGTACTCTAGTTTAATGGATTAAAGAAAGCTAATTTAAAAATCTTTTTGATATATAATTCATACTGTAACGGGTCTATTCGCGAGCCTTCTACTTATCCTCTTAGGGAAAATCTATTTCTCTAAATATTGTTCTAATGAAAACTTTCTCTTGAAGAAGAAGATGTGGTTTATGTAAATCAAGGCTTATATTTAAGCGTTAACTTTTATGTTCAAGAAGAGAGAGGTTAGGAGTTAGATGATAGAAGTTAGTGATTATAATGTAGAGAAAGCTAGTCGAGAGTTACTTGTCTATTAATTACTTAATATTTAAGATTGATAACTGCGATTTAGTCAATAAGATATATTGGAATTAGAATAATATTGACTAGAAGAGTCGAATAGCTCAGAACGGAATTACGATTATTTAGAACGTATGTAACCAAAACGTTCCAAAAGTAAGTAATTCAATCACAATTAAATATTAAATATCTCGTCTACCTCGCTTTTGCTCCAATACAAAAATAATAGGTGTATTGATTGTGGACTGATGGATGTGAGGGTAAATCCATCACAATACCTCTGATTAATACTTTACATCAGTGGTCCCCAGGGCCACAGACCGGTCTGTGCGTCAAATGGTACCGGACAACCCAAGGAGCATTAAATTATTTTCATTTTATTTATTGTGGTGTACTTCTCTCGGGTTTATTCCACTTTCCATGGAAATCACAGTATATTCCATGTTAAAACACTTTATACTCACTTTTTGATATAACTGAATTTTTTATTCTGAATTTATTTAAAAGAATTAAATTAAATTGATTAAATTAAAACAATCTTCAATACAAACACAATTAACGTTCCACCCTCAGCGGGCCGCGGTAAAATTATCCAACGTTGACAGGTCCGCGGCGAAATAAAAGGTTGTGGAGCACTGCTTTACATTATTATTTAATTACCTTTAAAGCATTTCTAATAATACCAGTAAAAATAAGGAATTACATATTAAGAGTGTACCATTTTTTTGATGATTTTAAACAAGAGGTTTATCGCACAAAAGTTACTTTTGAACATAGTCTTACGACGTTCTTTTCATAGGCACTACAAACAACACCATTATAACAAAATATACAATTCTGATACGTATTTTAAACAATACATTTTAAATTACAATAACGAGGAGAAAACAATGTCTTACTTAATTCATAAGGTGTATTTCAATTGTGTCTTTTGAGCAAATTCAGATTTCTAGCTACTTACATTAGAATAACGAACTACTTGTTTCTTGAATGATACAATGCATAGAGATAAAGAATGTGAATCTTCAGGGGATTTCTTTAAATTTGGAAATTATTAATATAGAGGCTGTTTACACATTTATATTAAGATTTCGATAAATGAGAAAATGTTGTAAGATTCTGAGGAAAAACTTTTATCAATAGCTTATTATTTGAAATAAAAATTATCATTTTATACATTAAATTTTTTTCTTTCAAAATGGCAAATGTAATTCTTAAATTCAGGGGGTAATGTTACCACATATGAATTCCTTGTTTACTGTGGTATTACCATAGTCAAAGCATTCTCAAACCTAGTTTCAGAATCTGAATAGTGGTCATTTAAATGTTGATCTGAATAGTGGTCATTAAAACGTCATCTTCCTGGCGGATTGTCATTGACAAAATGAGAATCTGGGAAAATTCGTGACATCCAATATTATACTCCTTTAGCTTAATTCTGCCAAGAAAAACTGAAACGATAGTCCTGTTTTTATGAAATAAATGCTGTCACATTGTAACTGCAAATTAATGTTATTAAATTTAGTAAATAAATCTGTTAAATTGGCAAAATCTATTTTCCACTTGATAATATTTACTTTTAATATTAAAGCCAAGATCTATTTAAATGACAGCCACTATCGTAGACCCCCATTTACATCTCATGGACACAAAATTTTTTTATAACTGACTTGGACCCCTTCAAGGTCATCATAGACCCCCTGGGATGTCGATATAGACAGATCACTTTGGTTCTCACTGGTCTAAGAACTGAGTCCGTTTATTATTGTCCGTCGAATTCTGACAGGCAAGTGTTCTTATTTTTCCATTTATAATAACACAGAATGGACATTTGAATATTGAAAATTAGAAATATTTGCGAATTGAACAACATATACCCCCTCCCCTTCCCCGAAAAAAAAGATGCATATGGTTTTTAATGTTCCTAATGCGAAATCAATAATAACAAGAAAAAATCCCCCGACGCAGAAATAAATTTACAAATGTTTATAGCAATAATAAACAAAAGAATGAACAAAATTTTACAGCTAAAAAAGCAAATTAAAAAAACAAAATAAACACCGTCTTTTGTCTATACATGTAGTTCGACACAAGTTATTCTGTAGAAAAGGCATTTAGAAGGTGGATGAAGTATGACTTCCCAAATTATTGCAATAAAAGAAGTCTACTATCGAATGTGGTTAAAAAGATTTCCAAACCTGGTTCATAGAATGCAAATAACGTTTTAGTAATGGCTTTATCATTTATGCTGACTTTCCTCACAAATGAAAATTAAAAATAAGATTTGATTTTAATTTAAGTTGCACTTTGAAGCAACACAAGGATTACTGACGACGGACCTCGTAATTCTAAACCACGGTCAAGTGTCAAGAACGATTTAAAAAAAAGAGAGAGAGAGAGAAGCAAAACAATGAAATCATTTTATCAAATTTTTTAAAAGGAGAACATTTTATGATCGGATATTTATAGAAGAAATGCAATTTCTATATCTAAACTATTTTTAAATAATGGAATCATATAAGCCTACATTGCATTCCCTTAAAAAAGAAAATTGACACATATGTTGCACATATAATCTTTCAATATATTAACGTTGAGTTTCTTGACGTTTCATTTATAGAATATAGTAATTTAATCACTTAAAACAGCTTCAAGTGCAAATCCGACACGATTTAGATTCTGGAGAAAAAAAAGAGAGACACCCTTTAAAATTTTACGAAAGGCCCTTCTGGAAAGTACAGTAGTACACACTTATATCTGATGTTTCAAAAGTCACGCACATCCACATGGCAACCCTTGATGCTTAAAAACCAAAAGGGTTGGTTGAGATTTCTGTCACTAGATGGCAGCAGGGGCTCCATCATAAGAAGTTTTGTACGTCGCAGGCATCAGTTTCAAGATACTTGTCAGTTGAGCACAACGGGATGTGCATGATGTTCCCAAGGGCAAAGAACAACTATCGTGGAATTTTATTTTGCTACAAAATCTAATTGCCATGTGACAAATGCATTTCAGCAAAAACATCCAGGTGAAACAGTACCAAATGCATCAACCATAAAACGTTAAGTGCAACGGTTCCGTGACACAGGAAGCGATCGGGTAGAGCATCTATAGTGAAAACGAAAGAGACAAATCTGGAATTAATAATCACGATGAATATACTGAATGCATTCCCAACTCCATTTTTTCGAACAAAGGTCACGTCGGCTACTAAAGTCGAGACTGAACAATTAAAATAATATTCGCCCTATAGAATCTAAAATTCTTGCTGCGTATTTATTAACATTTAAAGAGCAAACATCCATGATACCTACCGTTATAATATTTTTGATTTCTAGAGGAGGACTGGGAAAATCTCCTGGGGCTGCATTGGGCCTGTCGAAGATCAGGTCATCATTCCATAAAACAGCATATTCATCTCCGTCCAAATCTGAGCCTATTGGAAAAATAACTTTTTTAAGGCAAAAAAGATCATACAAATGGTGAACAGTTATCCTTTTATTTAAAGGAATCGTCTTAAACATTTGAACTACAAGGGTTCGAATGTCATCACGATCCGTTGTAGAAAAAGAAATTTGAGGAATTCTACAGTGGAATTAATTTTGTTATCAAGCTGAGATCAAAAATCGATATCTGTCGAAGCAGCACCCGGGTTATTGGCGACAGAATTCATAATTTTGGACCACAGTCAAATGACAAGGGTAATTTTTGAGCTCGCAAACTCCAATCTACAAACTTCCACACCACAACAATGCTAAGATTTAGGGCCTCGATTGGTTTAATGTGCATCGGGCCCTCTGCATGGAAGGTATTCTTTGGCACCATGATTCGACAACGCCAGTCAAGAGTTCGCGATCATAGGAAGCCCCAAGAGAAGGATATTACATTTTTAATGTGAGATAGGCGCTTCGCTGTTTTCTATACATATTTTTTTTTAGAAAAATAGGATCTACTAAAATGATAGTACTACTATAAATTGGCACTACTACGAAATCTCAGCACCTGAGCCTCACAGTCCATTCGGACCTGGCTCATTCGATCCCTATCTATCTGCTCTTCCAGTTATTATAATTTCATGCTCATAGGGCTATTTCTTCCATACTTTTTAATTGTTTAAATTTGTTTAAATTCACAATATCTTGGCTCCTGTTTGAGTCTCGGACTTGAGATTAGAACCAATTGCTCCACTCGTCAAGACCCATCCAGTCATCTACTTCATTTCCATTGTGTAGGCATGGGGAGGGCTTAAGCATTAAGATATGCTCCCATGTTAATCCTATGGGGACTGAAAAAAATTTCACCCTCTAAGGAATTGAGCTTGGGACTTGATTTTTGGAGGTCCGCCATATTTTCGTATTAGCGCGAGCTTTACGTGGAATTACGTGTTATTGGTCTTATATTGTCCCTGTGCAGGGGTGTTTAAATTTACTTCAATCGTTATATCTCGGGTTTGGTTGGTTCGATTGACTTAAGGTTGGTATCGTTCAACCCTACTCGTGATCGCCTTTCGTCCATGGCCCAGCTTGTCCTGCTCAAGATTTTTAGAAATATTTTTATTTTTATAACAAATAGAATACTTTTTACAATCTATAAAGTACCTATAACAAGTTGATTAAATTAAAATATTTTTCAGGATATATTTTTCTAATAATGGAATGGGGTTTCCCCAAATGCCTTGTAGTTCGTAGGGTTCCTCAATTCAAACTGTGTTCCACGGAACCCTGGGGTTTCACGAGTCATAATAAAAAAATGAAAAGAAACTTATAAATATGTATGCCAAATGGATTCACGTTCTCTATGAAATTTGTATAATTACAAGTATCTATATAAAGCGCATCTTATTCATTAAAACTGAAAATTTTATTTATATTTAATAACTTTATTTTGCAAAACTTTTATTGTAATATAACAGAAGAATATTAAACACACACACACACACGTTTTATCTTAGTATATTTATTCTTCCTATACTAGATTGTGAATATTCTATTGTTTTTACTACCTTGGGTTTTAGAAAGATTTTTACCTTGTTTTGCCAAAGTATAACTTCTTACGTGCATGCATACATAAGTACACACACATTTTCCCCCCAACTATCTATCTGAATCAATTTTACATTTTGGACATGAAATATTTTATGAATACCTACAATATCAACAAATAATAAGTAATTATATTACGAGTATAGAATTTTCAATATCTATGAAGTTGAATTATCGACCTATTTATGTTTTCATTCAGTATTCCGCTCTTAGTGCACATGACCGAATCGCCTTTTAATTGATATTATTTGTAAGCCCAACAAAAGAGAATTAAGGCAGTAACTCTCAATCTTTTTTCTCTGTTGCGGTACTCTTTCAACTATTTCAAAATTTAGCGGAACACCAGCAATAAAATAAGTTTAAAAGAATTTTGCTTTTTCTGAAGAAACACTTCCATATTTCCACAAAAGAGTAAGTTAAATATACCACGCATATCTTTAGTTTATTTCTATAAAAGGCCAAATGGTTCGGTTTCGGATTTTTTCCCCTCCTTTTTCAGAGTATAATTCATAATTTTAAAAAAATTCGGTGATATATAAAAGTGCCACGGCACTGTGGTTAAGAATCAATGAGTTTAACATATCTGTTTTAAAAGATTATGATTGATCACTCATGGACTTCCTCTTTAGAATGTAAGATCATGGAAAACTAGAAAAGCAAAATATCCGTCTTTGGTCAGTGTAGTAAGTCATGAATACTAGTTTGAGTTCTTTTATTGGCACAGTCGAAACATTTGACTATCCCGTTGTGTCAAAATCCTTTTTCTTCTAGGTCATTTTATCTTTTTTGAATCGTTTTTCTAATCATGACATTGTGAATGGTAGTTTTAGAATACTCCATTAACCCAGTATTTATTTAGATTTACCAATACAAAATAAAATTCTTTTCACTTTTCATTCAGATAACTTTTCTGATGCAACTTGTCTTATAAACGCAGACAATAATTAAATAATCGTAATAAAATAAAAACCCGCCACCTTGCTTCTCAAATAAGGTTTACATGAAATGTTGATGCTCTTTATAATGATTCTGATGTGATGCATACTACTATGCTAAAAATTTTCTAGGGTGTCTTATAAAATTCTTAACAGACATTTAATTTTTTGAAAAATCTGTAGATTTAAATAAAATGTTAATTACCGTATTTATTCTAACATAAGCGATTCTAATCATCGATTCTAAGATGCATCCCAAATTCTCAACACATTTTGTGAAAAAATGAAAGATAAGAATTTTTTTAATCAATATCCGACATTTACGAAATTTAAAAAAATAATAATAAAACGTAACTAATAAGCAGTTAGTAATCAATTTATTTTTTCAGTATCAGCTTTTTATTTACATACGTGAACCAGTAATTGCTCTAACCGCCACTATCATGTTCCCCCATCCAACGAACTTTTCCACCTTCGATGCTCAGCCGCATCCGATTTTCAGTACCATTCACATTGGAAAAATAAACACGGTAATTTTTAAATTGATAACATTAGTACAGTATTTACCACAATTTATTGCATATGCTAAAGTAGTAGAACACGTATCCTTGAGAAATGCGCAAGTGATCCTATAGTTAATAAAACGCACTGTATTTCTATCATATATCGCAGTCTTTGAAATCAAATAAATAGCTGGGAATCTTAAGGTAACAGCAGTAAATTGATGCAATTCACTTCGTCAACACTGGCAAAAATTCGTATTTTAATTTTTGACAGAAAAATACTCACCTGCCATTTCATTGGGGTGTGGCCTAGGTCCGTTTTGAGGGAATACAATGCAATCAATGATATGATGGAGTTCAGGAATGTCTACAGCTTTAAATTTTCTCACGTCGCCTGGTAAAAGGCATGGATTCTTTGTAACGAGAACTTCTCCTGTGTTAAACATTTAATAATTTTATTAGTTTACATTTTAAAATAAAAGTTAAAAATAGTACCTTCAACACATTGAGCAAATATTGAGGAATCATTTTTTTGTATCATGTTTAACAATAGAATTTAGTAGTTTAGAATGAAATATTAGTTTAAACGAAAAGTATCTTGCGATTATTAGAATACATGTTATATTGACAAATGATGCTTAAATTTATTTTCTATTGTTATTATAAAGTACCGTTTTATTACTGTAATTAAAATTTAATTTACTTCTTAAAAAAACGTTCAAAACTCAACTTTTGAGAGGGGAAAAAACACGACATAAATAGTATGCTCAGATTTTACTAATATTTCAGTAGAACGTCGTTTATCCGAATCAATTGGGACTAGACACCGTTCGAATGCGCGATTGTTCGGATAACCGAATGCGATCCATGCAGTATATGAAACCGGACACTATACGAATGTTGAAAATCATCACATAAAATTTTGCAATTTTACCTTTAGTATGAAAAATAATCACTTATTTTTTGCTGTACCATTGTACACCTTCGTTTTTTCGCTGCAAGGTCTCCGATTCTCTTGAGCAGCAGTAGTTGAGTAGGACAGCACTCGGATTGCTGTTCGTACCACTCCATAGCTGTCTCTAAAGCAGAAAACGAGCCAGTATTTGATGGACCCTTGCTACTTTTGTTGTTGTTGTTGTCCTCGTTTTCATGTATACACCCCCTAACTTGGAAACAAACTGACCTAATATTCTGCGCAGATGTTTACCACATCTCACACAACTTAAATTCCCCAAATATCTCTCACCTTGGGGTTTTCCGTCACTTTTGGCCTCACGCGAAATAACTGTTGAGCGATGCTCTGCTCGAAAACGTATTCATACACAGTACATGTAGTAGACGGGAAAAAAAACTGGTCCGGATATTTGTCTGTCTGGAAAATAATCGTTCGGATAAACGACGTTCTACTGTAATTAAAATGCAAATAGAAAAATCATAAATACATCAACTTAAAAGTGCTCATGTAGGTAAATAGATAAATTTTCTTTTTAAAAATTATATTCGTATGCCACATCTAATACCGAGGGAGAATTATGAACCAAGATTATACAGATTCAAGATACGGTCTCGTTTTAATGACAGTAACTACAGGTATTCAACTTGCAGACGTCTACCCTGCGGTCTTTCAATAGTTCTGATACAGATAGAATGTAACAGGGTTTTTCGGTTTTGAGTAGACCCCTAATTACCTAATAATAAATTTTTGCAAATTTATCAACTTAAATGTCTTTTTGACAGCTGCCATAGAACTATACATACTTTAAAGTATTTAACTTTCTAACTCTAGTGATGTATAGTGTTTAAAACCTAAGACAGATGTTAATTAAATTAAAATTTAATTAATACTTAAAATAACTTACATACAGTAACTAAGCAACAAATGTTTTTATGGGAGAGATGAATCTGGTGCTTCTAAAATTGCTGATATCCGTTTCTTAATTTTACTTTAAGATTTTTCTCGGTGTCTATTTCAGCCAGTTCCTCTTGTAATATGACATTTGTTTTTCTTTCATTGTGATCATATTAATTAAATGCCTACCGTAGAATTACCATATATATAGCCAAAGCATTCTCAAACCTAAAGGGCATTTAAATGTTTAACGTAGGTTAAAACGTCCTTTACCTAGCAGATTGTGTGTGACAAATTGAGAAACTCGGAAAATTCGGGACGTCCAATATTATACTCCTTAGCTTAATTATGGCAAGAAACGCCGAAATGATGGTCCTTCTAACTGCAAATTAACTTCATCTGTTAAACAGGTAAATCTGATTTCCATTTGATTAAATTTTCTTTTAAAATAAAAGTCATGATCTGGTTTAATGATCATTTACATGATCATACACATAAAAGTCATGATCATTTACAGCTCATGGACCCCCAAATTATTTTTTCGCTCACGTGGACTGTATGCTGTCATAGACCCCAGTCTATATAGACCACTTTGGGAATCACTGGCCTAGACAGTCAGAAAATCCGCTTTGAACTGGGACTTATTTCCTGAACGTGATCAAAGGTGTTCGTCTTTATCTTCCACTATTAGAAAAACAAAGGGTGTTTCGACTAGCAGATAATTTTTTTGGAGGACAAGGCCACAAGATTTTAGGATTTTAAGAAAATGGGAGTTTAAATTCAATTCACTCTGTTATCTCATTACTGCTGATATTGATTCAGCACCTTAGGATTTGAATTCAGATCACAGTGTGAAGAAAATGTGTAATGCTATGACGTAAACGTTTACAAATCATTGTCAGCTCAAAAATTTTCGTGTATGAAGAAATTTGCGAGGAAATTGTTCTTTATATTTTAGTCGACATATATTTGTGAACATTTTCTTGCATGATGTACAACAGGGGTCTGCAACTTCTGGCACGCAGTACAGTTCTCAGTGGCACTCTACACTACTCTACAAATTTGTCAATTTTTGAGTGGTTGAAAGTTGATCAATTTGTGATAGGCCTTCTTGACAAACATCTTCAAAATTATGGTCGCTTAAGAAATTACGAAAAAATTTGAGAAACAAATTCAAGATAATTTTACAGCTATTTTATAAATTATCGAATGTCGTTGCTGGATATATTTAATTGTTTGAAGAGAGAAAATTGCATGTACTCTGCTTTCCGCTTTGGGTTTTACATATCTAAGAAAAAGAATCCTTTCCTCAATAAAAATATTTTGAGTCCGCAAAGAAATTATTTAACTAGTGAATGCTCAGAATTGTGTCAAATTGAAAGGGATAAATAGTACTCCCGATTTTGCGATACGAAAGTAGAGCAATTCAAGCACTAGGTTCGGATTAAAATTTTTATTTATCTTTTAATTTAACTATAATGAATGAAAATACTTATATTTTATGTTTTCATTTTCTTATTTTCTTTTTAAAAAATACGTTTAAAAATATATAATATGTACAATTTTAATTATTTTTATTTTTGTTGAAAAAATAGTTATATTTTATACTGTTTATTTTTATGTTGAAAAACATCTCTAAACGATGTAAAATTAATGTTTATCAAAACTGTAAATCTATATTATTTACCTCTATTATCCAACTCTTTATGCATTATCGCGGGAATCGAATTATTTCAAAAATGTCCTACTGTGTGGACGCTGAATCATACAGGTAGATTGCTGGGGCACACTACAGCCAAAAGGTTGCCGACCCCTGATGTACAACATGTCTGGAGTAAACTAAATTGTCATTGCGTACAATAAATATCATATCATACTCCAAAGAGAAAACAACCTGCAGTTTAAAATTCAGGGAATATAGCGATATTTTCCAAGACTCTCAGAATGTTTTCCCATTCAATTACAATGGTTTAATTAAAATGTTTGTTAGGGAACATTTTTCTCGAAATAATCTCGAAAAATTATTACAACTATTTTTAAAAAGGCTACATTTTCGTTTCCGATGACTAATAAACTGCTGCGAAAGAATCGGAAAGTGGGTGAGTGATTTATAAATTCGCACTGTTCACCTACTCGAGAGTTTTTGGCGACGGACTTCGAAATTTTAAGTCACGGTCAAGTGATGATGACGACAGCTGAGCCCTTTCACCCATCTCTCCTAATTACTACACCAACTTAAGAACAAATTTCGAAAAAGGGAGTTTTTATGACATAGTTAAAGAAATCACTCACATCGCGCGCATACACACACACACACATAAGTGCTATCGTCCTAAGGGAAACAGGAAATTTCCATGGGGATGAAGTTATTCACTCGGTAAAAGCCCGCGCAACCCCGGGGTAAGCGGAGAGGAAAGAAACAAAGAAGTCAAAGTAATTTCGAAAAATAATATTGTGCAAGTGCTGATTTTGTCAAGAGAAGGGAAAATGTTAAACGAGAAAGCCATGATACGCACTCACGGGCCATACACTCACATCGTACGTGTCACACCCACACAGAAGTGCTGGCGTCAGAAATAAAGGAGGAAATTAACATGGGGATTAAGTTATACACTCGGTAAAAGCCCGTGCAACGCCGGGCCGGGTCAGCTAGTTAGTATATATAATATTGATTTAAAGTACCCGCAAACACAGTTTTCAAAGAGAAAGAAATATAATAGATTTAAAACATTCAATTCACTTAAAATATTTTAAATAGATAAAATTTACTAACAACATTTTTACAGGAAATTTTGTTAAGACGTTAATTTTTATCTGCTTATTCTAATTCTATAATTAACTTACTTTGAACTATGACTGTATCCCTCGTTGTTACACCATCTGTTATATTTTTAGTGTACTGAACAAATACTTGATTGTAATGCAGCAATCCAGTTTCGTCCATTACTCCAAGCATATTTCTTCCTTGACTAGGGTCAATAGCAATATTAGCTTTGGATTTGATTTTTTCTGAAAAGATAAATAATAAACTAATAATTTCGTTTTTAATTCTCATAATACTTTATAAAGTATAAAAATGTCGCGAATATTATGAAACGCTTTCATTTTTGGTTATTTAATACAGAATTCAAAGAGCAATTTTTTACATAAAATCACAGGTTTGGAACATTTTGGAAAAAAACTATTTATTTCAAGATTCAGAAAAGAAATATAAAGTGAACTACTGAATGTCTGTTTAAATGGAGGACGTTATAAAAGATGTCAGAAATATTAAAAAAACAATTTTATCTTTCTTTTTGCGTTCTTACTCTTTATTTTATTGTAGCATTATAAACAATTTAACTTTAAATAAAATATAAAATAAAGCCACTTTTTTTAACATCAAAAAGATTTGCGTTTTTTCTGAATTTACTATTACATCTATTTTTTATTATGTATGTAACCACAGCAACCAGAGCTAGTGAGGGCAGAGTTCTACATATAAAATTTTATTTCAATTTTCATATTCTTACTCAAAGCCATGAGTGAAAATACTAATTAATGCCTTTTGAAATAAGATGGAAAACGATTATTTTTCATTCGAAAGAATTCGTCTTATTCACATACAGAATTTTTAGACCATGAATAAAGGAAATAGCTCAAAATAGCAACGTAAAGAAATTACGAATACTTTACAGTTTATAAGGAAGAAATGAGTAATTAACGTAAAATCCGCCATCAAACGCGCACCTAAACTTTCAAGTGAGTGAGACAATATTAACGTCGCACTGATTAGCAACACGAGGGCTTTTGGCGACGGTCCGTGTCATTTTGAACCATGGTCAAGTGACGCGGACACCTGAGCTGGCACCCCCTCTCCTAACTACCACACCACACCAACGGGAGGACGTTTGAGCTCTCGACAGATTTCACGTGCATCGCTCCCCTACACGGCTATCTTTAGTGGTACTAGGATCGAACTCATGACACGCTAGCCATGATCCGATGCCTAGACCTCTCAGCCAACGCGGCCTCCCTATACTTTCAAGCTGGAGTTTTTAGGTATATTTACAGTATAACGCGCAACCCCCTTTTTTAAAGAGAAACCTGAAATGTACGGGAGCAATACTCTTTTGTTCTGAAGTCATTTATTCGAGATATTATTCCAAGTTTTAGAAAAAAAATAGTTCACTTCTAGAACTACAACCCTTTGTCTTCGGTTAATGTTAAAGAACAGGACCCGAATTAGGTACATTTTTGTCAGATATAAAAAAGAAATGAAAAATTAATATCATATCCTGGCTTCACTATACCTTAGAGAGCAACATATTTTATCACACTTCCCATTTTTAACCAAGTTGAGCCATTTTTTTTCTGGCATAAAATGTGTGTTTCGTATTTTTTCTCATATACCGTAATGTTAAATGAGCTATCCTTTCACGTGTTAAAAAGAAAAAAAATATTCACGGAGTATTTTGAAATTTTAGAAACGTTATATTGTTAACAGATGTATGAGTTATATTGTTGCAAATTTTTATGAAAATTGAGGCGTTTCTCTGTCTGAAAATGTGCTCCGCGTTTGGTTCAGACTCTTGTACTTTTGCCGAAAACAGCCGTAAGTTAAAAAGAAATGTCATTTTTTTTTAAATAAACAGTATTTAGATATATGTAGATGTCTAGTTTTTAGCGCGTTTTTCACGTAGTGTAAAAAAAGCACTATTAGGAAGCAAATTTCGTCTTCGTCCTCGTCACATATCTTGTCATACCTTTTCCTCAGCCAATAATTAACCGATTGACCTCGGGTTTTCGGCATTGGGTCGCATTTGTGCCCTAGATAATCCGAATCATATTTAAATTTAATAATTTAAATTTAAAAAATTTTTTAATTAAAATTTTTTTTTTAAGTATAGTACACACACACACTACTTTCTGTTAGTAAAAAGTTCATTAGTTGCATTATTGTAAAATACAACATGTGAAAAACGCGCTAAAATTACTTGGCCATGCCAATGATTGATATCTTGTTTTTTCTATGCTCATCATTGCTTCATTTTTAAAGTGCTCATTTTTATACCCGGCGTATAACGCGAACCCGTAAATTTCGATCTTTTTTTCTTTTTTTGTTCAAAGCGCGCTTTATACGCCGGATTTTACGGTAATTGGAGCTGCAAACAGGATTCACAAACATTCCTAGTTTTTACATTAATATATTTAATATTTTAATTTTCGGGCAAAAAAAAAAAAAATTGCGACGGATCTATAAGGTCTTTCACTAACTTCTTTTTTCCTTAAAACAATTTATTTATTTCAACCAATCTTCACCGAGAGCCAGGCGTGATTTATGTAAATAAGATATATTATATTAGTTCGGTTTTCGCGAGTTAAGAAGCTAAGTAGGAGGAAGTGAGAAGTCAAGTGAATTAAAGATCGAGAAGTCGACACGTAGTTGTTGACAAGTGAAGCGAGCATGATACGTGTTGATGTACGCGAAGAAAAGTGGATTTAAAATAGTGAAATTCATTGTTACGGAACGTGGAGTCTTCACCAATTCTTCCAGCCATATAAAGGCCCTGAAGTCGTCACGAAGGAACCGCCGCACTAAAATATAAGGTCAGTGACTTTGATTAAGAATATCAGATTATTAATTTTTTTGGCGTAGTTGTAATTGTGAGCGTTTAAGCTTTCCTAGATTCAGTTGAAAAAAAAAATTCTGTGTTTATCCGCTAGTATTGATACCCCACTTCATTACTCCACTCTCGCTTATTTATCTTAACTAGAATTGTGTTGTGTCTAAACTTATTTACTGATAAGCATCAATAAATCAGTTTGAATTGGGATGTCTTTTGATCATTTAAGTCCGCCTACACATCCAGCCGGATTTTCAGATAGACAGGAAGGTATTAGTGTAAGGGGTGGCTACAGGTCACCAAAAAAACAACCCTACAATTTCATCCTAATATATGTGGGTTTGCAGCCCCGGGATTCCGAAATCCCGAGATTAAAATAACTAACCCCGGGATTTAATTTTTCTCTGAATTATACTTTGAAAATTATTTTCAAAGTATTGTGAATCTATTACATTTAATGTATCTTTTTTACTTTTTCTTGTACTGTATACGTTTAATGTTAGTTTTCTTACGTGTTGAACCTTGAACGGTTCAAGGCAGGTGCGTATGTTAAACCCTGAAATTAGATATGTGTTTTCTCTTTTTTTCTTCTGCAACTTTCTCCCAATCGCGAGTGTGGTCAGAAAACGGACATTTCTCCAATCCTCAGAATGCCCGGTGTCGGCTAACTTGGACAGAGACAATTAGAATTTTTGGAAGATATCTAGTAGGATTTTCAGCCCCCAGATCCCGGGTTTTTTTCCAATCCCGAAATTAAAATAACTAATTCCGGGATTTAATTTTTGTCTGAATTATATTCAAAAAAAATTGTTTCTCATAAAATTTTTCTAAGAATTTAATTCTTCAAAAATTTATATTTTGTTTATGAAATATGTACGTAGATTTTTTTTTCGTGCAATTATAGTGCTATTGGGGGGAAATATATGCACAGCTCTCATTTCTCGTATGGGAGAACGTCGTACAGATCTAAGTGGCTTACTGCAATGCTTACTCAATAATATAAACAACAACTCAAGAGTAGATTTTGTCACACTTCCTTCTTCACAATTAAATGCCCTTAGTTAATAGCAGACCTGCTTCGAAGACTTGAGACACTTCAAATCCCATTGCATTACTAACAGCTCACGCAACTAACTGGGTCTTCAATTTCAAATGAGGTAACACTCGAAATTAATTCACATTCTGATTCAATAACTGGATCAATAAATATAAAAACCATTAAGTGTAGCAGAAGAAGTAAATAAAGTTATCAAAGAGGTACATGTATCAAAGCAGTCTGTCAGATTTGAGACACTGTCATCAAAAATTCAGAAAGAAATGTCTCTTTTTTGAAAATGGAAGGAAACGTAGTGACTACCTGAAAAGTGACGATACTCCTATTTAATGACGATAATACCTACTAGTAAAGAATCCGAACGTGCATTTTCTCTTTTTTTAAAAAATTTCATTATGTACAATTTTTATTTGTTTTTTATGATGAGTTAATTATTATTTTTTCATTAAAATAATATTAAATAAATTTTTATTTATATTTTCAATTTTATTATGCAATTTTAACTATACTAATATGTAAGTATTTTTTAATGAATAGTCAATCCTAATCCCGGGATTTGGATAATGTAATCCCGAAATCCCGGGATTGAAAATATGACACGGGATTGCAAGCCCTATAATATATAGGGTGTTCGAGAAAGTAAGACTACACTTTCAAAAATTAATTAAAAATAAACAAAGATTTTCACATACGGTTTTTTATGTTTCATAGAAAAGATAAAAGTTTCTGTTTAATGAAATGCAAACTGAATCGCGCAACGTTTCCATTTTTGAACATTGAAAATGGCTTCATCGCAAGTTGTAGCATGGTTTATCGAATTTAAATCTGCAACACCTATACTGCGTAAATGGGACACCACCACATTGAAGTTAGAAAAAGTTCCCTAGACGACAGATGGAATGAGGAATTCCAATAGAATGGCCACCTATGTCTCTTGACACAACACCTTTGAGCTTCTTGCAGGGATACCTTAAAAACGTTGTTAACCAATCTTCAATCAGTGACGCTGGTGGAATGAAAAGGCGAAGTACAATGGCCATTCAGATTGCTGATCTTGCAATGCTTCGTAGAACGTGGCTAAGATTCTCGTATGGACTCGATGTGTTGCGCGCAACGTATGGTGCACACACTGAAATCGTGCAATAAAGCATTGTAGAGGAAACTTTAATGTTTCTTTTATGGAACAATAAACCGTAAGTAAATATTTTTGTTTTCCCCCGTAATTAATATTTGAAAGTGTAGTCAAACTTTTCGACACCCGGTAAATTATATCAATATAACCATATTCGTCAAAATAAATTTATACTTTCGTAAATTCGAACTGTAGACTATCAATTCTAATATAAAGAATGTATCCAAATAATATTTCTAGTCATCGAACCATCGACTAAGTACAAAAATATATAATTAATCTCGAAAAAAAATCATGGCTGACACTGAAAAGTAATTGAAAACTTATTAAAATCACAACATTTAAGGAAATGTTTCTAATTCATTTGTAATTGTAAGCGAGCTCCCAACATTGTATTTTTTCATAAAACACTCATTAAATTTTAATTTTTAAGTCAGTAATTGTCTTTCACTATTACTTTATCCCCCCCCCCTCCCATTTATCATTCAAGTTTTACGGCTATATGAGTGTATTTTAAAAATCTAAGTTTCTTCAACTCTTTTCTTGAAAATTCCTAAATAGCATAAGAGAATATTTGAAAAGGTTAGGATTACCATGCCTCTTGAACAAAGGAGTGAGTAAAAACTTTTGAAACCGAATATGTGAAACAAAAATGTAGCAGAGGAAAGGAAGTATCCGCCCTCGAACCACAGTATCCGGGGGGGGGGGGGGGTCAATTGATGTTGAAGAAAAGAGGAAAGAATTTCAAAATGAAATATTTTTCTCTTTTTAAATGCACCTCCAGCATCATTCTTAAATGTAACAATTATAAGGAAAACTATTTTTGTACTCGAAAATATCAAAAGCCTTTTTCAAGACAGTCGGTTTTTGAAGAGTATAAAGATTTTTTCAAAAGTGTATTTTGAACCACATCTGTTTAGTACTATTAATAAATTTAATGCTTAATATCATATGACAAAATACCATTAGCTTTTGAATAATTTTGGCCCAATTCATGTTCATTATGCTACTAGACTTTAAAAAAATATTGCTTGAGCTTAAAGAATGGTAATGAAGAGGTGGCGTAAATACTTTAATTTAACGAATGAAATGTTTTGGAAACGCATATGATTACAGAATCGAACAGGAATATACAGGAAACAGAGCAAAATTTTGTATTCAGATGGTATTAGCATTAAGCTTCAGGATGGTGATATTTAATTAGTGAACAGCTTTTCTACATTTTGTAGTTTCCCATCTGATTGTGAGTGAAAAAATATACAAATAACTCACCTACATGGTGCCTATGAAGTGCAAGCAGCAAAGATCGAAAGAAAGGCTCAGTGGTTAAGAAAATGCCAGACTCAGACAAATCTTTGTAACTAAATATCTGACTCGGTGTCTTAGACTCTAAAAATCTAGCAGCTTGTTTTTCATCAAAAAGCATATCGGTTAAAGTGCGCAGCATATTTTCTTGAAGTCTCAAAAATGTTCGATGTCGAACACCCATGTCGTTTAAAATGGATATGAAAGGTCTGTTGAGTTGTAAACTAACTAAAAAAAGAAAAGAAAATATTATTTTTTTTAAAACAAAAACTATCATTAAAGCAAGTAAAAATAATTCACCGTACGTGCTACTTTAAATACCATATTGACAAAATTTTAAAAAATTTAGCTCTCTCCTCTTATAAACACTTTAACCCCAATTTAACTTAAGTATACGAAATGCCTATTTATGTATTCTGCTCATAATTACTACAAATCATCTGTAAATTAATTTAGCAATGTCTTGAATAAAACTAATACCCTTTTTTAAAAGATAACTGAGTTTTTTTTAGTTACAATACATAAAAATTTAAAAATTATATAATTGCAATTTAGCAATGTCTTGAATAAAACTAATACCCTTTTTTAAAAGATAACTGAGTTTTTTTAGTTACAATTCATAAAAATTTAAAAATTATATAATTGCATTCTAAAAACTCAAAACATTACATATTATGATTTTGAGTAACGTATACTTTAAATATTACATTTATTTAATATCAAATACTAAGTTTGAGTGAAATCAAAATAAGCATTATATTTTAATATAATATTTTACAATTTTTTATTTTTATATTTAATACTTAAGATATTTGATAAAAAGATTGACTGAACCGAGAAAAACAATAAGATACAATACTGAAATTTATGAACATAAAGATAACTAGCTTTTCCAAATCAGTTAAAATTTCTTCAATTCACAAAAAACTTAAAACAATAATTTTTTTAATTTAGGAAAGCGCGCTGAGACATTTGAGAAATTTTGGTTGTTTTTTGTTTCCAAAACAAATAGAATAAGAAATTTTAAACAAAATTTTTTTATATTATGAAAAAAAAAAAAACTTTTTTAAAAAAAAAACTGAAAACGCAATCGTAGAATTTCGTGATTGAATACACCGCATATCTATTACAGTCGACCCTCGATAATTCGAAGTTGAAGGGACCAATAAAAAATTTCGAACTATCAAGAAAGTAGAAAAAATTCCGAGAGAAAATTTTTTCCTAACACATTTAAATTAGAAACTACATAATACAACAATAATTGTACATATGTATAAAATTATTTTAAAGTATTTTTAAAAAGTACATATTATATACAGTATAAATATTTTACAAAAATTAAAAGTCCTTTATAAAAAGAATACATTCATACACAATCCTACGCATCTCTTCTTCACAATAGCGGACCCTCCTTTCTGAACGCGTGTCTAGCAAGACCGCGTATTAAACGAAAGATATGGAAGACTGACAACAGGAGAGGTTGGTCTATTGTCCACTTAAAGAAATGAAAACAATAAGAGTGTCTTTTCGTATGAGGAATCGGAAAACACTAAGAAGCGGGTAGCAGACAGATGGTCATCAAAGGGGCTACGTTACAGAGGAGACACGCAGAGACAACACAACGCAAAACTTGTTAGCTCCAAAGTGTTTATTACAGGATTGCAAATGACAGTGAGTATTCGAATTATCGAGTTTCTTAAAATAACTTCGAATTATTGCGTGTTGTAGTCTGTACAGCCACAGATTTTACTTCGAAATATTGAGTGTACCAAAACGTATTGTTTTAGTTCGAAATATTAGGGTTTTTCTAAAAACTGAGCATATATTTCGAATTATCGAGAGGTTCATATTATGGAATGTTTGAATTATCGAGAGTCGACTGTATATGCGTAATTATGTTCACATTTGAATATTTTGCATACATTTGTGTTATTAAATGCTGAATTTCATATCATATATTAATAACTAAAACTTAAATAAATATTGATTGCAAATAGTATGAGCACACTCAGATAATTAGAAATTTTATTTCAAGTTGAAATAGAAGAGAGTCAGGTATTATGGAATAGACGGGTAATATGGAATAACAAGGTTTTGATTTTCCAAGATGGTGTGTCGGGTATTATAGAAAACTAGCATTCCATAATACTCGACGTAAAAGTAAAGCATTGCAAACGACTCGACAAAATATACTGAATAAAAATTAAGTTAAAAAATGAGTTTGAGTATAATATTAATTTGGATTAACTGCTTTAGCTATTTTCTGTTTGCTCACCTTGAATGTACTGAAGCAAAGAAAGAATATTATATTAATAACTTGTAAGTAAACTCAAAACAGAAATGACTCTCACGTATTCTTAATAATATGGCTTTTATAGTAAAAAATAACTACGTTTCAAGAAATCTTAATTTGTTTTTCAATGGTTTAAACCACACATTCCATACTATTCCATATTACTCTTCAAATATCATTTTTTTAAAAAAAATAAACTTTTTTTACAACAACAAAATAAATATTATTCTCTCTGACAAGTGCTAATTCTTTACAATCGTTTATTGAGGGAGTTGGCATTAAGTCGATCGTGGTCGACCCCCAAGATATTTAGAAGAAACCGCCTGAAGATTTAACAGTTAGTAAATATATACCGAAGTATGCAAGATTGGCTGACAATTTGCAGACTAAGTCTTCTGCTGAGTGTTCCTATGAGCATTAACTTAAGATGGAAATGCTACCTTTTAAAGTATTTTGAATTGTTTCGTAGCAAATTCATCATTTGATATTTTTATATTTGTGTCTATTATTATTATATTTGTATCTTGCGTTTTGCTTTAAACGTGGTCTTAAACGTCTAAGTTTATTTTATTGTAGCTACATACGCGGAAGTTCATATTCCGTATTTATTACTAAGGTATAATTAATATTGTAGACCTGTTTCTTAGCTTACCACACCTACGTCATTGGATGGACCGTAACACCTTGAAAAAATTAGAAGTAGCCTTTACCCTGAAAAAGTTTCCCCATCCCTGGTTTGTAGAAAATGTACATGATGATTTTGGAGATTTCTACCAAAAATCAGTAGTTATTTATAGAAATGTAAATGGTATTCTATAATACCCCACTCTCATATTTATATATCGAGGATCACTTACATTTTCTACAGCTCATTTGAAATTTAATGTGTGATAAGAATATGATATGGGAAATATAAATTATGTTATCATACTAGGTGAGCTTGTTTTCGCTATTTCCAATCTAATATTTTGAGGTGAATCAAATTTCTTCATGCTCTTTCGGAATACTATATCGGTTTCCTCCAAAGTCGGGTCAACAACTAGCATTCCTTTGTAGCCACCATAACGAATCTGAAAGGCACTGCATAACTTATCATGCCCAAGCGCATCACGCACCTGTAAAAATAACAATGTCTAAATTGTTACATCTGAGTTATTAAATATTTAAATGATCACATACGTTTTTTTTATCAATGAATGAATGTAATAAAAAATAATTTTTATTTATAACACACATCATTATTTAATACTTTACTAGCTGTATGGCCCGGCGTTGCACGGGCTCTTTTGACCATAAATTTCTCCTTTCCTTCTCATTATCAACAGGTAGCAGTGATTTCTATTTCAATATACCGTTAAAATGCTCTTTTTCGAAATTTCTTCGACTTCTTTACCCAGTTGGACAGGTTTCTTTCCCCTTCGCTTCGCCCGGCACAGCAAGAGCTTTTGCCCGAGTGTATAACTTTATTCCCCTGAAAATTTCCCCTTTCCCTTTCAACGCCAGTACTTCTGTGTGTGTGCGCGATGTGAGTGATTTCTATAACTATATGTCATTGAAAATTCCTTTTTCCAAACTTGTTCCACTTATTTTCTTTGTCAGACAGGTTTCTTTTCCCTCTATTAAGCCCGACGTTGCACAAATATTTTTGAGAGTAAAACATTTTCCTCCCCCCCCCCCCAAGGAATAAGATCTTTCAAATTCATATTTTCAATTAATGTTTTATACCACACAATATTGCTTTAGTTAACAAAACATTAATTTAAAGCAACAAAGAAAACATTTCTAACGAAATATATTATAAAAACTAAGCATATTCATTATTTGAACAATAAAAACTTTCTTAGAATGTAAAAAAAATAAAATTGATCTCAAATTTTCATTGACCAATAAATCGTTATATATCGTTAGCATAAAAATGTCTCAGAAGCAATGAAACCAAGTCGGTTAAGAGATCATCTTACTACAAAACATCCTGAATATGAAAATAAACCGAATGAATATTTTCAAGAACTGCGCAGAAAATTTATAAATCGTCCTACAATGAAGTCGCTAATTGAGAAGCAATGTTCTAAAAATAAAGACGGATTATTAGCGTCTTATCACATGGCGAAATTAATCGCAAAAACTGGAAAAAATTATGGAATTGGAGAATCATTGATAATACCGTGTATTAAAGAATTTATAGGTACGGTAATGTACCAGGAAACGGATATTTTAAAAACATTGCCGCTTAGTGATACCACGGTTAAAAAAAGAATTGAGGAAATGGCAAATGATGTCGAAAAAAAACTCGTAACAATTTTTAAAAAAACTTCATTTTCCATACAACTGGACGAGTCTACTATTGTGGACAATAATGCTTTATTGATGGTGTATGTGCGATACGCAGATGAAAATAATGAACTGCAAGAAGAAATGTTATATGCAGTGAATCTAATTACAGATACAACAGGATTATCCATATTTAATGCTGTGAAAACATAGTTTGAAAGGAACAGTATACCGTTGAACAATATAATTACATGCGCTACTGATGGAGCACCATCGATGATTGGATGTTACCGTGGATTTACTGCACACCTAAAAAAAGTAGTACCAAATGTTTTATGTATTCATTGCGTAATACACCGACAACATCTTGTAGCGAAGTCTTTAAGTGCAAGTTTGCACTCCTCATTAAATTTAATTATAAAAATTGTAAACAAGATTAAATGTAATGCTAAAAATGATAGAATATTTCGACAGATGTGCCAAAATAATGATGAACAATTCATTCGATTACTTTTACACACGGAAGTCCGGTGGCTTTCAAAAGGTGTGTGCCTAACACGTTTTGTAGCATTATATGCCAGCATAATACAATTCTTAGAGGAAAATGAAGAAATTGATTTATGTCACGAATTAAAAATCGTGAAGAATGATGCTTTTTATCTGGCAGATATTTTTAAACGATTTGAAGATGTTAATTTGCAGCTTCAAGGCGCATTTAAAACACTTATTTGTTACAAAAACACTGTATCGTTGTTTATAGAAAAACTGCATATTTTTCGTCGTAACCTTTTGAAAAAAGAATTTCATCAATTTCCAAATTTGTTCTCTATCAAAGAAGATATAACACCAGAAGAAATCGAAAGGTTTAGTGATCATATTAAACAACTTGCATTAGATATAAAAGTCAGATTTAACGACATTTTAAATTTGAAAATTTCTAATTGGATGTTAAATCCTTTTACTGTGGATGTAAATAAGGTTGATATTGTTTTCCAAGAGGAAATTTTAGAACCAAAATACGACGAAGAAAGCAAAAATTCGTTCAATAAGCATGGAATTGCTAAACTTTGGCAAAATAAAAAAATGCCCAAGTTATACCCAAAAATGTGGGAAAACATGAAAAATATATTAATTCCATTTCCAACATCATATTTGGTAGAATCCGGTTTTAGTGCCGTTAATAATATTATAAGTAAACAAAGAAATAGACTGAACATTACAGAACGGGGAGATCTTCGGTTATTTTTAACAAAAATTGAACCAGATATCAATGAAATAATTTCGAAGCATCAAGCTCAAGGTTCTCATTGATTGCATAACTTTTTTAATTTTCGTTTTTATGAATTTTCTTTTTTGTTTTTTGTTCATTTCAAAATAAAATATGAATTTTGTGAAAAATAACATTTCTTAAAATCTTTATTTTCTTTAAATAAATCAATATATATTATTGCTGGGCAAAAATGAAATTTTGCCTGGTAAAATTGCCAAAA
Source organism: Trichonephila clavata (assembly GCA_019973975.1). Lineage (NCBI taxonomy): Eukaryota > Metazoa > Arthropoda > Arachnida > Araneae > Nephilidae > Trichonephila > Trichonephila clavata. Next base: position 29,325 of record BMAO01018911.1, on the reverse strand, counting down.
GTGGGCGGCAGACCAGAAAAGGTTAACTATCTCTGTCATACGTTGTAGAAATTGTGTTTTTAATAATATCTTTCAAGTTAATTACACGTTAAAAGCATTTATGTTTAATCAGTGAATGAATTAAGTAAAAACAACTACGTCATAAAATTTCAGGTTGGCTGAAAACCTGTTTACGACGCCAAATTATGTCATTGTTATAATAATTGTTATAACAATGCAGCAAATTGAAATTGACGTCGAAATTTTTTTAATTTTAATTAATATCTTTTTAACTTATTGCAATATCGAATTTTACATGGTCAAAATAGATTCCTCGGATTATTTCCCATCTTTTGGCACCTTGGGAGCGTTTCTGCATTCGTAAGAAGATAGCCTCACATAGATACATACGTTTGTTTACCTTCGGATTTTAATAGAGTAGATTCAGTGAAATAAATGTTGACAATTTTAACTGATTGCTTAAGGTATCCGACTACACTAAAATTGTTAATTTTGCCAAAAATTGACAATTTTTTTTGTGATTTTATTTTATAGGCCGTCTTATTAGCTTTATAAAAATACTAAGTTTATTATTTTCCGTTCACTAGAACAAAAGCTATAAGTGTTTTAAGTAAGAGCAAATGCATTACATTAAGCAAGGTGTCATACTTTAATAATTCTTAATATAAGAATAAAATGATGAACGAGAAAATTAATGTCATCGGGGTAAAAGCGTGGGGTGTTCTATAAATATATCAATTGTTATAGTTTCTAACTTCTTTCAATTCCGAAATTGCACCCCACGCTTTTACCCCAATGACATTAATTTTCTCGTTCATCATTTTATTCTTATATTAAGAATTATTTTTTTACTTTTTAGTTCGATTCAGTATAAAAGCGTGTTCCTTAGTTTTTTAAAATTATAATTTATTTTTCTTTTTTTAGTTCGATCTAAAATAAAAGCGTGCTTTTTAGTTTTTTAAACTGTCATTTATTCATAGTTGAATAAATCCTTGAGTTTGATATTTAGAGCCAGAATTACGTGGCTGCTGGATTTTAATTAAGGGGTCTGAAGTGCATTTATTCTCTCTGTTTACGGGGCCTCGGATGAGTCCCGTACCGTTACATTAGATTCCGTCTTTATAGAACAGGTCAAATAAATAAAATGTGTGGCAAGAAGAAAAAAAGTTCGAATTAGAAAAAAATTTAATGTACCATGTTTTTATAACGGACTTAAAAAGTATAAAATTCCTCCTTTTCGGCTTTTCCCCCCTTCTTTTTTCACATTTTCATGCATTGTTATCCACTTCTGAGATATGGTCCAAAGTTCAAGTCTCTAGCTCATCGGAAAGTCAACAGTTTAAAATCAATTACAAAATTTCACCCGGATAGACATTAAAGAAAGCGAGTTAATAAAAACATGGTAATATTAAGTGTCAATCGTATTCTCACCTTTTAAACGTATTGCCATAATGTTAATTCCTATCATCACTTCTAAACGTATTGCTTCGTAAAAATAAAAAATATTTAGCAGTTAGAACATAAATTATTTTTTTCACGTCAAGAGCCTATTTTTTATACCTAAGGGTGAGAGCTGATGGTCAGGTTCGAGAGTGGCGCAAACAGCGCAAGATTGTATACCTAATATATAAAAAAACGCGTTGCAGTTTGTTGCTGGCTTTTTAGCTGAGTAGGTTGATTGTACATGGCATGGACTGAGTCTTCTAATCAAACTGAACGCATCATTAATTGGAAATGGTTATATAAATAGTTCAGCTACTTGCGAAACTATTTGCAGAAATTAATGATTGAAGTGTATCTACCTCAAAACCCTGTCAAAAATTGCGATAATATTTTCTCAAATGAAGTGTATGGTAAAAAAAAAAATAGTGTAAAAAGAGCATTAATAATAATTTAAATAAACCAATGATTGTAAAAGACATTTCCTTACCATTCTTTTCTGAATAAATATTTACCAATGATATATATAGAATCAAGAAGAAAAAAATGAAACTGACATTTTCTGAAAATTTATAGCCGGATTGTGTTCTAATTCCAGTTATCTCAATATTTATTTAAATATAGTCTTATAAAATATTTTTAAAAAAAATTACCTTTTTTGACAGAGCTGAAGAGATTTTACCCACACCATCTGAGAAACAATAAGGCTTTCCATTAACAGAATCATAACCACCCTCTATGTCATCCTCTGTATTCACAAATTTCGGATCAAGAGGTACAGATATAGCATCTTCTGTTTGTGAAAAACACTGTCCCATTCTTGCCATATATTTTGGAACAGAATGAATGTGTGAGAAATCTCCCATCCACTTTCTAATGTCACGAACTGTTTTGCCATTTTGGTCTTTAGCATACATCCAAATTCCATGATCACGAATTTGCGAATTCGACCATGCAAGAAATTCATAGCGTCTTTCTCCAATCTGAATTCCTCTAAACATCGGATCTCGAATGGAATAATCAAACACATTTTCATCCGCATACGCAGCAATAAAACTTAATCGTGAGTTATTGTCATCCCGGAAAGAAACACGTAAAGCATACTCGGAATCAAAATTTCTCAAGACACGATTTCCAAACATTATTTCTGGAGCCCACAGCAATTGACGAGTTGGAGTTATAGTGACTCTACGTATTAATCTACATTTTTCGGGTACAACATAGTGACTATAATTTATTTCATCTTTATTCGACAGATAATAGTGAAACTGCCTTTCAATTTCATTCCAATAATTAACAATTTTTCCAGAATCAATCGCTGCTAAAACAAGAACCAGAGCTTTTTCCAAGCAGTCTTCGTTTTCTTGACAAAGCTTCTTTATTTTATCAAGGCACAGAACGAGATTCGTTATCTGAGCCTGAGCCGCCAGAGTAAAATTTCTCTTAAACATCGCAGTCATCAAATAAGTGCAGCCAAAATGTGATAAATTCAAGTTTATATCTGATGGCTTCAACTTCATAATCGATTTAAAATTTACATAGTGGATGGGTTTCTCGCTACATCGAAAATGGATTCGACCTATTACTTCTTCAACTTCGGAAGGATTTCTGAAAGAAATCTTTAAAACATTTGATCGACCAAATGTATCGACATCCATCGGAACTGTAAATTCGTTGAGAGAATGTTCAATCATTTCAACAGTGCGGTGATCAATAACGTATGAGTTAAACCTATTGCTTTTATTTTCAGGACGAAATATTAACGGAGGATTACACAAATCGAAAAATACTTCACATGGTGAAGTGTCAATGTTGACGAAAATGTTCCTTATATTATTGTAAGAAAACCGCAATTGTAGTTTTGATACTTCGATTGTTACGTTGCGAACATCATGGTAAAAATTTGTAAATATAGAACAGGATGAGAAAGAAGCATATTCATGAAATTCACCAGTAAACGGTAAAACACCAAAGCCGATTTGTGAACATGCAATACACAGATCACACACTCGACGTGTCTTTATGAAACTACTATTTTCGTATAATACTAATATAGGAGGCGAAAATCCCAAAAAATAGTTTTTCCATTTTTTACAGAAGTTTCGGTAATTGTATGCTTTTCCAAAGCCCTGACCACTAAAAGAAAACTTAGCTTGAACTTGAAAAACTAACTCTTCAATTTCTGGGTAATTTTCCTCCTCGTTATTTTTAATCTTTAAAATATTTATAATGACATTTATCAATCCACAGGATTCAAGACATTTCTTCAAATAAATCATGCGTTGTTCAATATTCTTTTTGGATTCTTCATCAGAGAGATACTTTTCGGTTGAAATATGCACAATTCGAAAATTTAATTCATCCATGTTAGCAAATATCTGAAAGCAAAAATTACATCCATGAAAGATAAGAAAAAATAATTAAAAAAATGAAATTATATAAGAAATTGATAGTAAATACAAAATAGTTTAATGATAGAAAATAGCGTAATATTTTTTTAAATGAATCATTTTAATATCAAATATTTATTGCTCCCCAAAAATCGTACCATTTTGGTTTGTTTTATTTCTCAGATGGAAACGATATTGAAAAAAATACATATTTAAATGCAAATTACAGCAAAATAAACAATTTTCTCTTTGTTCTAAATATTTAATATGTATTTCTGTCTTTTTCATTTCCAAATTACTGTTCAGTAAACAAAAATAATATCTTATGTTTATTAATTCACCATAATTTCACCAATTTAATTTATACTGCAATCAAATTATTAATTTTTTATGCTCAAATAATCAACAGAAAAATCTTAGTTAAATTTTTAAAAAAATCAAAAAGTTAAGATAGATCTGTCTTGATATAACGAAAAAAAAAAGTAGTCCCGTCTCTTTACTTCAAACAAATGTTTCAGAATTTATAATATTTTAAAATTAATTAACGTTAATAACGTTTCCAAACTTTGACAGTACTTAATTAATATACACTGGGTATAACTTTGGTTATTAAAGAATTCTTCACAAACAAAATTTTTTATTTTTTCCTTAGAAAATAGTTTTGGATAAAACAACTTATTATTCCAACAAAAAAAGCCAAAAGAATTTTACAGTCTAGTCACATTAATGTGACTATCTGTCAAAACCTAAAATAACCATCTTTCACAAATCGGACTGTTGCGATACAGGCAGTGGCGTAACGTGCACCCCCGCACTGCGAAGGCTTCTAGGGGGCCCGAAGCCTGACTGACGCCATGAACGTAGATTTTCTCAAAGTTCGCTTCACATTTTTCGAAGTCGAATTTTTAAGCGATTTTTCAATCAGCGATCAAACGTCATTCATCATCAAAACTTTCTTACGCTCATTACATATCTTTAATCCTATAGCAAAATCAAAAAACTTTTTTTTTTCGTTTGCTGTAATGCAGGCAACGAGAGATACTTTTTCTTTAGTGGGTTTTCTTTTTAAACCTTAATTACTAACAAATAAAACAGTCAAACGGAGAATGGGATAAAATGCTAGGAAGATACAAACATTTCAATACTGTTATTATTACTGTATACATTATATTAGCAGTAGGGAGGGGGGGGGGAAGACATGATTTACTTTTTAAGAAGCAGCAGAGAAAATTATTAACGTCTTTAGTCCCCCCCCCCCCGTGTTTCAATTTCATTTAGCAAAGTCGTAAATAACATACATCTGTTATGCTTCTTTCAAGTAAAATAGTATTACGATCCTTGGAAAAGCATAGAGAGCATTTTAAAGGAGAGCATTTGATGATAGAATTATGAGTATTCAATCAAATGAAGCATAATGAGAAGAAAGCATAATGGAATGTAGCAGTTTTTTATTTCATTTTCATGAAATCATTTTTGTTTCATACAAATAACTCTCCTTATTAAAAGTTGCAGTATTTACGCTAGAATGTAATGGAACTTAAGTCAAATTCATCCCAGGATTCAGAAATGAAGAATCAGGTAAGTGATACCTTTTTTTCTTTCGTAAGAATTTTCAATCTAAAATTATTTTACAGTGTTCCTGACTTTCTTGGTGTTCGTTTTTATTCAAGTAGTCAGGTCTATCGTTAGAGATTTCCAGTTTTAATAAATATTATAAATACTCTCTAATGTTATACATTAATTACTTCGTTTACTCAGACTCCGGTTGATTTCGCATTCAGAAAAAGTTAAATGATAAATTTTTACGTGATGTTTTAAGGTACATTATGTTATGGGGTTTGGCAATCCTTTGTATAATATATATATACTCTTGCTGGAAAAGAGTGTTCTTAAGAACGAATGAGAGGAGATAAGCTTTGAAGAAACCACTAGACTTAATAATTCAATGCCGAAACGACTTCAGGAAGTTTTCAACACACGGGGTTATCCAACCAGCTGTTAAATAGCTCATTATCCTTAAGTAATTTTTATAGTTACTATATTAAAACAGTGAACGCAGACCTTTTCTACTTGATTTCTGTTGGTATCGCTACAAACCTGTTTTTATTTTCAAAGCTATGAAAGCAAACCGAGTTCACTTTTGTTATTCTCAACACTTGGAATGAACTAAATAAAATATAATTTTTAAAAAAATTTAAAATTCCGGTTTTAGAAATTTTTTTTGTCGTTTATGTAAGAAGTACTAGGTGAAGCAGACTTTTCTAGCAAGTATATATTTCTAAGATCCGGCTTGGGGCCCAAGACCTGACCTTGCGGGGGGACCCAATTATTTTCCGTTACGCCACTGGATACAGGAAGGAAGAGAGTCAATTAGGTGCCTGAAGGTGTTCACTGGGACGCTGAGCCATACCGACTCCAATGCCATGGCCATCTGCGCTAGATTACACGTGTGAGGATTCATGGCACGAACAACCCGATCGAGATGGTCCCACAGATTCTCGATTGGGTTTAAGTGAGGTGAATATGCTGGCCAGGAGTGAACGGTAAACTCATCCTGGTGATCTTCGAACCACGCACGTACACTGCCAGCTGTATGGCACTTTGCATTGTCCTGTTGGTGGATGTCATCATGCTGAAGAAAAACAATGCGCATATAAAGGTTGACATGGTCCGCAAGGATAGATGCGTACTTGTATTGATCCAACGTGTCTTCCACAATGATGAGTGTTACGGCATCAGCGCACTGTAAAAATTTGTAAAATGTTAAGAGTCGAGAGCAGAACCCCACGTGATTTTTTATCATACCAGATCACAGTCCACACAATACGACGAATCAATGAGTAAATCCAAAGTATGCCAGGAAAACATTCCCCAGACCATAATGCTCCAGCCTGGACCATTCCTGCAATGTGTTTGTTCTTAGAGGTTTTAAGCTTAGTAATCATTTTTATCTCTCATTTAATTCTGATAAAAAAATTTTTCAAGATTTGACACAAAAAAACCCGTATATAACCAACATATGACGTTCATTCTACAAAATATCTTGCTTTAATTTCAATTTGCCTAGTTGGAATTACGTAAGGTTGCAAGTTCGACACCGGCCGAAGTTGGTGATTTTCATGATAGTTTAAATACACAGCGTCTAATGTCGAATGATTTTCGACATGTTTTTTTTTTTTTTTTTTCATATCCCCAGAGTACCTGTTTGGCTTGGATGCTCTTGGCAAAATTAAATTCTTAGTACAATTTCGCATCGTTAGAGCTAAGGTGCTTCCCTCTGGGGAGGAAATTAGACGTCAAAATTACACTGTGACAATTAGTATCCTGTGCTGCAGTAAAAAGTGACACCGGCTCCCGGGGAAATGTACTAGGTCCTAAATGGACAATTAACTTTCCGCAGCCCCCTTTGAAAAAAAATTTTCAATTTTTTAAAAATTTATTATTTTGAAAAGAAGAAATAACACATCCGACTTTATGTCATTTTTTTCTTAGAACTGAATCTGTACTCTTGATATTCAATAAAGCTCCAACTTCTCATCTCAATCAAAATTACTTAATTGTTTTAATTTCGGCAATAGGAATGAGGTACTTAACCAAAAAACTAATTTTTTCTGTTACAAAAATGTTATTTTAACACTAAATGCTACAACAAACTAAATCTTAAAATACAACTAGTTATTCTTAAAATTAGAGGAATAATTTTAAGAACACTTGGAAGTAATTATTTGATGCGTCTTGTGATTTCTCAAATTTTTTTATAATATTAAAAAGAGTTTCCGAAAAGAAAAAGCTACCACTATTCACTCACAAAACACACTTTTTATTGTAGCAGCAAAACTATGTTTCAACATGCAAAAAATTAAATGAAAGGTTTTTTATATCAGTTGGAAAATGGAAGCAAGATTTTTATATTTTTTCACTACTGGTTCTAAATTTTAATTGTCCTTTGATTTTTTAAAAGTTTTTTGAATCGACAAAAATAGCAGAGGTAGGATTTCGAATAGGGGTTAAATTTTAATTAACAAAGTATTAGATTGCTATTAGATAGATCTTTAAACGGTCAAAGCTAATTAATTACATAGTTACTTGAAAGAAATTCCAAAACTTCGTATAACTTCAATTTTGCCAAAATATTGTTACTATTTCTTCTCATTTTTAAAATATTTAAATTTCGGAGCACATAAAAGTGTACTACAAATAGCAACAAAAAGAAATGTAACATTACAATTTTAATTTAATGTAAATTTTGATAGCATTTTTTAAAAAAAATATTTCTTAAGCAGGGGAGGGCAGGCTTTTCCAGGATACAGGCTACTTCTAACTTTTTCAAGATGTTGCAGTCCACCCAGTCTCCAGTCTAGATGGCATCGGTGTTCCACAAATATATTTCTTGTAGTATCGCGTTTAGAGGAAATGTCTAAAGACATCCTACAGAACTTGTATGCCTCAATGCCTATTCGTATCGCATCTTGCGCTCGCGCTAGAGGGAGTAGTTCAACAGGGTATCAAAATCCTCCGTTCTTTTGCCTTTTTCTCTGTAATAAATGATCCTTTTTCGTTGATTTTCTAATCATATACTAATATCAAAATAGTCATTATGTAAAATTCCGTTTCATTTTGACGACTCCTTCTTGGTGCGCTAATTTTTTTGACCATAAGTGTATTTTTAAAAATGCTTAAAAAATTTATTAGTATCATTTACATCAAAAAATTCAAACCAAAATTATGACAAAAACCGGAATATCTTCATAAAACATCACTGATGAAAAATTATAACAATATATTTAAGAAATAAAATTAAACACTCTTATCCTTTTATCCCATCTCAGAGACATAAAAAAGTATCTTCACTTTTTGCATAATTTTCTGGAATATGACCAATTTTTTATCCAACCATCCTGTTCAATCTTTTGAAACATTAAACACTAATTTTTTTTAGAAAAGAGATATTAAAAGCTGGCATATTTTTTTAAATAAAAAATAATAATAATAATAATGTATATTATAACCTGATTACCCAGTTTTCTGAAAACATAAATTGTGTTTCCCTGAATTAAAAGTAAGAAATAAAGCAATAACTTTCGTAAAAATGAGTTCAAGTGTTTTGGACTTCTAACTTAAAGTATTGAATGACAATGAATCAGAATTATATAGATGATATATGTTAGTATTTTTTTTATAGAAAACGTCTATATCAGACTACCAAGAAAATAATTTGTGTAACCGGATTTCTGGTGAAAGAAATCCGGACACAATGGCATTCCTATTATAAAGACGACAGATAATTATGAAATATTGAGAAATAAGCAATGAATACTAGTAATCGTTATGATAAAAAAAAAAAAGAGAGGAGTCGTATTTTTAATGTAATTGAAAAATTAAGACGAAAATTCAACAGATAAAAGATTTTTTGTATGAAAGAAAAAATGAGGAAAATTTTAACAGTTTGAGCGAACTTACACACACACACACATCCTACTGAGTTTGTTAAAAACAAAAATCTAATCAATATTTAAAAATCAAATCCGAATTCAATTCAGTTAAAAGTTTACGTATTTGCCGATAGATGGAGACACTGATCTTGACAGAACATAGTCGATGCAGAAAAAATTCAGATATATATCGCCAAAACACACACACACACTGTATTAATTTCCGCAGTTAAAACTCACACATAATTCTAACTTATTTCTAAACTTTCATAGTTTAGGATGAAAAAACAACTTTAATAATAATTCAACAAATGAAAAAAATGCTTCTTTCTAAATCCTTAGTGATAAAAATTGTTTAAATTATTAAATGAAAAATGTCATCATCAATAGTAGAAGGCAACTTCTTTCATAATGAAACACATTTTGATGACAAATGCATATCTTTTTATTTTAAGAAAATAAAAAGTCATCTTTCATTAATTTTTCATTTTCTAATTAAAAATAAAGCTACTGTAGAAAAAATATATTCCAGATAATTTTGGGATATAGCGCTCATACATGTGATTTAAATAACTGAATAAAATTTACAATTATAATCAAACAAAATGTAAATATTGAGTCTTTTTTTTTTTTGTCATTGATAGAGACTACAACAAAATTCAAATAAAGACACATATTGCAAATAAAAATGAGATCAGAGTTTTAATGAAAATGAAACAATATTTATAAGAATCATAAAATCAAAAATTATGGTAAGAAAATGTAATATGAATGTAATCTAATAACTAAATTCTTTCAAAAACAAATTTTTATAACTTTTTCACTATAAGTTATTTTTTAACTAAATCCAGTTTAAATAAAAATTATAACAAAGTTTTCCGAAACACTCATGAGCTTTTTAGAAACCTAAACTACTATCAGAACTTAATCAGAAGAAAATAATGCTGAAAATATTTTGCTATTTATACTAAGTAAGTTTTGAGAAAAGCATAGCATCCGTTACATTTGAAACCTTGTTACAAAAAACAGCATGCATAAAAAAATGTATTGTAGTAAAATAAATTTCAAACTTCGAATGTAAAATGGAAGACAGAGGATGACTTACGATGTGAAGATTTCACTGAATATTCAAACTCCGAATTACGAACACTTCCTTTTTCATCCTACACTTATAGTTGAGTTGTCGCAACTGATAACTTCAAGAACCGAAACTTTTGGTCACGTACTCCATTCGTTGTAGTTGTGAAAATAAGGAATCGTCGGTGAAGGGCGGGCGTTATTTCGCGTGTTTCGATAAATTAATAGTGGCCCCGCCTACCTACTGATCTAAATCTGCTTTAATTTTTAGTGTCTTGCACTGATTTTGAAGTCATTTTTCAAGCACTTAATGCATTCTATTATTTTTAAAGTATAATTCAGGGGTGTTTGTGCTCCGGGGAAACCCCGAGATTCCAGGGATTTTGAAATTCGATACCCGAAAATTCCGGGGATCGTCGTTCAAAAGGAAGTAGGAATAATAATGAATTATTTATTTTGATCTGGGTAATTTTGTTTGCTTTGAAAGCAGAAAACGCAAGGTCAGTGTGTGTGGTGAAAACTTTTCCTTTCTTTCTCCAAAGGCAGTGATAATGTGTGAAAAGGGGGGGAAAACTTCTTTTTTGTTCTTTCCTTATTGCGAGTTATGACTCATTCCCCCCGGTTCTCGGACAATCTCTTCTGGATTCTTTTCGGCAGAAAAAAAGGGAGAGACTTCGTTCGACCAGATGTGCAATCACGTGACTCTGGGTTCAAAGGTCTTCTCTCTCCTGGCGTGGCGCCAATAAGTAGAGAAGGGGGGTTTTTCGCCGTATTAGCTATTTGTCATTGATCGCTTTGCAACTTTTTTTCTCCGCTTTGTAAAATTTTCGTTTCATTGAAATATTTTTTTATTTATGTACGCAAGAGAATTTCACTATGAAATTTCTCGATATAAATAGTGATATTATACAATTAGAAGAAGGTGTACGGAATGCATTTAGGTGGAATTGGATTGAACGGAGAGATGGTAATGGGATACCATCGGCATATGGTGCAAGAAAATAAATGTTGCTGGACAAGCATATTGTGTTTTTTGTAACTCACTGCTGAAGTATGGTGGGGAAGGATTCAAGGCTTTCACAAATCATTCTAAAACTGTGACGCACACAAAATATTCAAAGTGCATTTAGACATTCAATGACTTTAAGTAATTATGCTAATTCAAAAAATACTGATGACTTACTGGAGACTGATGCTCGGGTGACAAGAAAAGCACGCCAAGAGGAGTTAATAACTTCGTTTATCGCCGAGAATTATCTTCCTTTCAATGTAGCTCCCAATTTAATTGAACTCTGCAAACAGTTGAGCCGCGATCAGACGGCACTAAACTCGTTGGAAATGTCCAGGACTATTGCATGTTATAAGATGAAATATGGGCTCGCAAAAACTATTAAGGAAAATATCATTAAAACTTTAAAGGAGACTCCATTTTCTCTAAATTTGGATGAAAGTACTAGCAATGCTCAAGAAAGTATACTGGCAATATTGGTGCAGTTTTATGACAACAATCAAAATGAAGTTGTAGTTCATCATTTTGCATCTCTAAAGATGGAATCTTGCAATTCAGAAGCTGTTTTTAAAACAGTTGTTAATACTATTGAAGATAATAATATTCCATGGGCAAACTTAATTAGTGTATTAATGGACTCATGTAGCACCATGCGTGGGGAAAAAAAGGGTGTTGAAACCAGACTACGATCAAACAAAGCACCCCACTTATTAGATATTGATGGTGACACATGTCACACAGCTAATAATTGTGCAAAAAAAAATTTGCTTCATGTTTTGATAGATACTTAGAAGATTTGTTTGATGACATCTATTTTGATATGAAAAGCTGCAGTAAAAGAGAAAATTTTTTCAAAATCTGTGAATCCCTTGCCATTAAAAAACTTAAGCCCTTGAAGAGACCACACCAAAGGTGGGTGTACATTTTATGTGTTTTAGAAAGAATCAAAGATCTGTGGGGTGCTCTTATTGCATTTTATTTTCACTACTTGGATAAAACTGATAAAGGGGATTATTTTTCTTATGTTGAAACTGTATACAATAAAAGAAATATTTCTGCAGCCCAGAAAAAAATTGTTGAAGGGGTGTATTCTTGCTTGCATTCCCAACAACTCACAAAGGATGATTTAGCTCGGAAAAAAAGAATACTAAATGGGTTGTTTGTTATGCAAAACAAAACTTTATTCAATATGGCATTATATTCAGCAGTATTACCAGAGTTCAACACATATATTAAATTATTTGAAACAAAAAAACCAATGCTTCATTTAATACATTCCAGTATATATAAATTGATGGCAAAATTTTTCTCTTTTTTTTATGAAGCTAGAAAATATAGAGTGCACATCTTATAATGATTTATTAAAGGTTAATGTCACAAATCCAGAATTCCATCTACCTAGCAAAGTAATATTTACTGGTGCAGAAGCTTCCACTCTCCTGAAGAAATTATCAAAAAATCATCCAATAGCAAAAGAATTCCAAATTTCTCTGATGAAAGCTTATGCTTATACAGCACAGCATATGAAACAGAAATTACCCCTTAAAAATTCATATCTAATTAGTTTTACAGCATTAGATCCGGAGCTAAGAGGTAAAACCAGTACAATATTAGCTTTTGAAAAATTATCATCTTTTATGTCCCATATTTTTAGTGATAATGAAAAGTCAAAAGTAGAAGCTGAAATAAGGTTCTACCAGAGTGATATTGATATCACCAAAGAAATGCTCTACACATCTGATGAAAGTAGAAATCAAGTCAAGTGTACAATTGATAAATATTGGTCTAAAGTTTTTAATTTAAAAGATGATTTCACAAATGATTATAAGTATCCTACATTGGCTAAATTGGTCAAAGCCTGCCTTAGCTGCTTCCATGGCCCATTAGTGGAAAGTGCATTCAACTTAATGGATACACTTGTCACTGACTATAGAACCTCTCTTAAGATTGATTCCCTAGATGCAGTGCAGACAATTAAATATGATTTAATGGCTTCTAAAGAAACCTCATGTGAAAAATATGGCTCAAAAAATCCAATGACTGATCCAATTCACAAAGATCTTTTACTAAATATGAACAGAAGTTGGAAAACATATCAAGAGGACTTAAAAACATGTATATTTCAGATGAGTCACCTATAAAAGTCTCTGAAAAACGTTCTACATTAGCAGAAAAGCAAACTGCTTCTACCTCTGCATGTGCAGTTCTCGAGGAAATTTCTTCAACTGTAAATGAGGAAAATAAAAGTCAACCTTCCTGCAATTATGAAGTTCACCACAAAAGAAAGACAAGCCCACAAACATCAGAAAATAAAAAAAAGCAGCAGAAATTAGATAATTTTTTTTAAAGAATTAATTCAGGTAATTTAAAATATTTACATAAAATGTAGTAGTTTATATGTTTGAAAATTTATGGTTATTAATTTTGCAAAAAAAGTAATTCATTGAACTTTTATAATTAGGTCATTCAATACTTCATAATTGTAATTTTTCATTTCTCTCCCCTTCTCGAAACTCCAAAATGTCGGTAGTAAGTCCGTAAAAGTTTCAGGGGATTTTTTGGGGTTCCACAAACACCCCTGATAATTGTTCTTCATTTATTCAAGTATATTTTATTCATTAAGGATTTTTAATTAACAAAGGGCAAGATTCATAACGTTACAGTCACTCAAAATCCTAACGATTAGAGGTTAAAGCTCGAAAGAGCTAGGCACACTGTTCATCCACCCAGCGATATACTAAATAATAGTGTTCCTCAATGGAACTTAATCTGTCAGTGTAACGTTCTAGAGTCTGGACAAAACCGTATTGTTGATGTGTAACATCTTTACTCTCGGTTGGTGGATATTTGTTGGAGTGATTTCGTGAAAAGGGACGGAAATGCGTAACAGGAAGTCGGAGAAGCGCGCGCTGTTTGATTTGACTAATAAGCGCGCTTGGTGATGCCTCTTCGCTAGCCTCACTGGGGGTCCAACTGTACTAGCCATCAAGCCGGCGAAGAGAGCGCTATTTGATTTGACCAATCAGCGCGCTTGGTAGTGTCTCTTAGCAAGCTTCGCTTCGAGGTTCACACACACAACTCTAGTAACCATCAAGCAGGCAGCTTTTTGATGTGTAACATCTTTACTCTCGGTTACTGGATATTTGTTGGAGTGATTTCGTGAAAAGGGACGGAAATGCGTAACAGGAAGTCGGGGAAAGAGCGGGCTGTTTGATTTGACCAATTCAGCGCCTTGGGGGTGTCTCTTCGCTAGCCTCGTCTCGGGGTACAACTCTAGTAGCAATTAGGGTCCCGTAGACAGAAATCCCAACTCTAAAATGCCCATTCCCCCTCCCCTCTTTTGGGAGGGGGAATGGGCGTTTCTAAAGGAAAGACCAAGTACTCATGTAGTACTGGTCTTAATGATCGAAGGTAAATAGTTCCTTCATAAAAGATAAATTATATGGCTTTTTTTTCTTAATTTTCTATATTTTCTCGACTTTGAAATAAACATTTTTTTCCATGCTATTATTTTTCCAAATTTCCTTTATTCCATTTTCTAATGATTATGTTCTGACAGTTGTCATGATGAAAGAAAATGGTATCACAGAATCATACAAGCCTCTTCTACAACAGTTGAGAGAGATATTCTGTTTGTCTCCAAGTGCAATCCGAGCTCGAGACAGGAGCCCCCCCCCCTCTTTCCCATTCTATTTTTGTTCTGGGAGGGTCCAGTTCACAACCAATGACAACTGACCCCTCTTTTACTGCCCAACCCATGGTTCACATACATAAAAACTGGCGGATATTCTAGTTATACTAAGAAACTGCTTTTTTTACGCTGTTTCGTTTTTGTCTGAGGAACATCAGTTTTTTCATTTGTTATAGATCTACAATGATAATTAAATATCTTCAATGAGTACGAAATAAGAAATATTCCAAATTTTGTACAGTAATTAATTTTATAAAAATATCAGTTTTAGTTAAGACACAGAAACCTTTATATATATGTAATAGACGTGGCCGTTGACATGATTTCTTTAAACTGATACTGAAGAAGTAGTCTTGAGATTAATTGAATTTGTTTATTATACATCTTGAACACAAGACATTACAAGGACGACACAATACACTCACACACACAAACACAAGCTGCAGCCGGCTACATGTTTACGCAGACAAAATACAGAAGCGAAAGAGCGCGCGCGCAAACGTGTATGTGTTCAGAGCTTTTATAGTTGCGGTGAAGGTCGTACGACTCTTTTATAACAGGAGTCGTGATTGGCTGCAAATGAGCGGGAGCAATTAGATTAAGATTAAGATTACGCGGTCGTACAATTAGATTAAGATTATAACAGTCAGAGGCGAAAGAACTAGAAAATAATTTGACGGGGTACAGTTAAGGAGAATTAGAAGAAGTCATTACATTTTTCCCCCTCCGTAAGACGCGTGTATGCGCCAGGGCCCTTGACACACACAAGTACCTTACAGAGATATTAATTTTAAATTAAATATTATTATTAAAAATTTTCCTTCACACCAACCAGCAGACATAAAAACTCCAACACAGAAATAAAATATGATAACAAATATACACTAATATAACTGTAAAATATGGGTACCCATAAATAACCTTCAAATTGTATTAAAATTCAAAGTGTATTAAATTCAGAAATGTAATAAAATTCAAAATGTAGATAAAGTTCAAAATGCATGGAAGTTCAAATTGTATCAAAGTTCAAAATGTTCACTTTTTCTTGAGTGGTTGAAGTAATACTGGTTACCACTATAAACGTTGCATCATATAAGTACACTATATCAAAAAAAAAAATAAATAAACACTTGAAATGGAATGTAAACAAAAATAAGATTCAAAAACATAATTGTAGTATAAAATACCATCAAGGACAAACATCAAAGGAACATCTAAGTTTGTTTCAAAATAAAATAATAGACTTTGTCTAAAAGTAAACTTAATAATCTCAGTATTTTAGACCATTAAGGAAGGGGAATTTAATTCAAACTCTTCCCTGTTTCCATCCAAGAGTACACACTTCTCCAAAACTGAAACAGAATACTGAGATGTAAACAGGAAAAAATTTGAACTGGATTGGAAGGTGGACCCATGTTTCGCACATTTATAAGATCTGTATTCATTTCTCATTGTGATATTTCACAACAACATTTTTTTAAAAAAAAGAAAAATTATCCTAAGAGTGGAAAGAAGGGGGTCCACCTAAGAGGGGTAAAAGGACAATGGTCTGGTTTTGTGTAGCTGTGTGTGAATTTTTTGGTTATTAAAATGATTATCATTCGTGACTTAATTTTAATTCTTCAGGAGGATAATAAGTTCTCAATTTTGACACGTGAACAATTTCAGTAGGTTTTTTGGTTAAAGCATTGGGTTTGGTTATTTCATAATTTACATCTGACAATTTTTGTACTATTTCATAGGGGCCGGAAAAAACTGGGGATAATTTTCTACGATTTGGATAATTAAATTCTTCATACATTACAATGTCACCAGGTTCAAAGGGAGAATCAATGAAACGAGCATCATATTTAATTTTGTTTTTCTCATGATAATTAATAGTGTTTTCTTTTGCTAATTTTCTGGCTTCTTCAACTGGAGGGTAAAATTGATTTTGAGCTAAGGGAGGTGTATATGGTAAACTGCCAAAGAACAAATATGCAGGAGGAAATTTTGTGACTGAGTGAGGTGTTAAATTATATTAATTAATTACTTGTTCTAAAAGTTTAGTCCATGGAATTTTGGTAGGAGAAGAATTTACTTTACATCTTAATTTAGTTACAATAGACTGATTAACACGTTCACATTTTCCATTTGTCTGAGGATGATGAGAAGTAGTTAATAAATGTTTCACACTATAATTTCTTAGAAAGCGTTTAAATCTAGATGAGGTAAAAGCACCATTTCTATCAGTTAACAATTTACTGGGTATTTGAATTTGGAAAAGTTGTTTCAAACAATTTGTATAGGTTTCTGTTGTTTCACTTTTGGAAGGAAAAGCCCAAACATAGCGAGTTGCATGATCTATTATTAAGTGGAGAAATTTTTTAGTAGAATTATAATAATTAAATCCACCAACAGTATCAACAGAGATACACTCAAAAGGTTGATCTGTGGGAGGTACAGCCTGTAAAAGGCCAAATCTTTTTTGCCTTTTCTTCTTATTTAATTGACATACCTCACAATGTTTAACAAATTTTGAAATATCTAAGTTAATATGAGGCCAGTAGTATTGAGGAGTAATTAAATTTATCATTTTTTGAGTACCTGGGTGTCCAAATTGTTCATGAGCATTTTGCAAAATTTTTCTTCTTAATGAAAAAGGTACAACAATTTTAAACAGATTTTTCTTTTTAAGGACAATGACATCATCAACCTTCTTATATTTAGGACCATTTACATTGTCTAAATTTTGATATGTTTTTATCTCATCTAATTCAAGTAAATGTACAGAGTGCTGGATATATTGAGTAATAGGATGTCTCGACAACATGTCAGCTTCAACATTATTAGTCCCTTTTAAATATTTTACTTCATAATCAAACATGCTTAATTTTAAAGACCAACGAAATAACCTACCCCTTAAATTTTTCACATTTTTAAGCCAAACAAGAGCAGCATGATCAGTGTGGATTATGAATTTTTTACCATGTAAATAATAATAAAACTTATCAAGAGCATCTACTATGGCCAAACATTCCAATTCTGTGATACAATAATTTTTTTCATAGTCACGTAAAGTTCTAGAATGATAAGATATTGGGTGGAGAGTACCAGAATTATCTGGCTGTTTTAAAACTGCACCAATTGCACTTTGAGAAGCATCACAGAACACATGAAGAGGTAATTTAGGATCATATAATTGTAATACAGGTTTAGTTGCTAATTTATTTTTTAACAATTCAAAGGCTGTTTGACATTCAGCAGTCCAATTCCATTGTTTATCTTTCTTTAAGAGTTGATTTAAAGGTTCTCTAATTTTAGCATATGAATCAATGAATTTGTTGTAAACATTTACAGAACCAAGAAAACTTTGAAGTTGTTTTACATTTTTAGGGGGCTGTAATTTTTTAATAGTTTCAATATTTTGATTATCTGGTGTAATGCAACCTTCTTTAATTTCATAGCCTAAAAAATTTATTTTATTTTTTGCAAAAACACATTTTGAGAGTTTTAGTTTAATGTTTTCCTCCTCACAAATTTTGAATACTTTTCTTAAATGAGCATAGTGCTCCTCTAAAGAATTTGAAAAAATAACTATATCATCAAAATAGTGACAAGCAAAATTTGAACATTTATGTTTAGTTAGAATTTTACGAATAATGCGATTAAAAACTGCAGGGGCATTTCGAAAACCAAAAGGGAGAACTTGAAATTCATATAAACCTTCAGTTGTAATAAAAGCTAATTTTTCTTTATCTTTATCGTGAAGAGGAATGTGCCAGTAACCACTGGCAAGGTCAAGAGTAGAAAAAATTTTAGCATTATTTAATTTATCTAGCAGGGAGTCTATTCGAGGTAAGGGTTCTGCATCTGTTTTACAAATTGCATTCAGTTTTCTGTAGTCAATGCATAGTCTTGTTTTTTGTTTTTCATCTCTTTTATAAGCCAAAGTAACAGGGGAAGAATAACAACTAGTTGATTCCTTAATTAAACCTGCAGCTAGTAAATTTTGAATTTGTTTAGTAATCTCAGCTTCTGAAGTAGCTGATGTTCTGAATGCTCTTTGAGAAATTGGGAGATCTGAAGTTAAATTAATTCTAGGGGTTCCATTCTTATTTTACCTACATCATATTTATTTTTTGAAAAAACATGGGAGTATTCTGAAATAAGTTGCACCAGGTTAGGAGATAGTTCTTTGACAATCAGAGGTGAAAAAATTTCCTCTGAGGTACTAACTAAATCTTCCTGATTAGGTTTAGGTTTGTTTACATTTTCCTGTATGTGTAAAGACATTTGTTTGTTGATTTTGCTAGAGTTATTTACAATAATTTGTCCATTTTGTAACAATTGGTTATGTTCACAATCAATCATAAATTTATATTGGCTACACTCTGGTAGTCCTAGGATAATATAAGGTAAACTACTATTAATAATATACAGATTTATATTTCGTTCAATTTGTCCTATTCTTAGGAAAGTTTTGCATAGTTGATTTAATTGAAAATTGCCATGGGCTTGATTAATATATATAGGCCTAGTTCTTTGTTTTGTTAGTTTAAGTTTATTTACAATATCTGCAGAAATTAAAGATAAGGTGGATCCAGTGTCAATAACAATATTTACATTACTTTTTCCTGTAAAAGGTAAATTGTCCAAGTTAGCTAGGCTTGGCAATGGTGAGACGTGTCCGGACACTTTTAATTGTCAATATGCTGGGCCAGGGGCCTCAGTAGAAGGTTGTTGTCTCTGGTTTGGGATTTGTTGATTACTAACAGGGTTCCCCGAGCTCTGAGAAGCAGTGTTAGTAGCCAACGATGAGTCACAATTATATGGGGTTTGTCTTAATTCTCGGTTTGATTAAATGGACATTGCTGCTTCCAATGGTAAGCATTGAGAATGCCTTGTCGAGTATAAAAACTACATGGTGTTGGTGGCATTCCATTTTGAAAATGTGTGTGGTGGTTGGGTCTAAATCCTCGATTGACAAAATTGTGAGGCTGATGATTTGGGAGATGTTGGGGACGCATTCTGTTAAAATTTTGAAAATTAGGTCTAAAAGAGTTATTGGGAGGTCTGTAAGCATTTTGTGCTGGTCTATAACTATTTGATTCTGGTTTAGCTGCTTGTGTTTTCATTAGGCGGGTAGCTACCTTGAGCCATTCTGTAGGTGAGGTGGGAGGGTTAATGGTCATTAATTGTTTAATATTGGTGGGCATTCCATCAGTCAATCCTTCCAAAATGAGTTGGGGAGATAGACCTAATTGTCTACCACAATTTAGTTTCTGGTGAAAATATTCATCTAAATTATTTCTTAGCTGGTGTTGAGAAAAATCTGACAAATTTACTATGTTCGGTTTTAAGAAATTTTCAATAAGGATATTGCACAGATCATCAAAATTAGAAATATTAAGGCAAGAATTAAC
Organism: Trichonephila clavata; assembly: GCA_019973975.1. Lineage (NCBI taxonomy): Eukaryota > Metazoa > Arthropoda > Arachnida > Araneae > Nephilidae > Trichonephila > Trichonephila clavata. The sequence goes on along the minus strand of BMAO01018911.1, from coordinate 8,881 downwards.
ATAATGGGTTAGAGCAGAACCTTTAAGGTATTTAGAAATATTAAGCATTTTCCAATCATTGTCTTTATTACTAATTTTGCAGGCATTATTAAAATACTCTAACCATGCTTCTATTCTCATTCCATTTTCGGGGTCAAATGCAATTAAAAAGGGTTCACTGGGAATTTTTTTTTTGATTTGTATTACTATTTATAGCTAAATTGGGTTGATTACTAGTTTCCATTTTAAAGCCCGATCTGAGAATCATATAAACTTAAAATTTTAGATAATTCTTAAAAATTTTGAAGTACAAAACAAAAATACCAAAAATATAAAATTAAAAATCAACACAAATCAAAAATTTGCAGTTACTAATAATCAATGTTCAAAATCAAATATGAAAAAAAAATTTCAACACAAATCAAAATTTTGCAATTACTAATATTAGTCATAATCAATATTCAAATATCAAACATGAAAAAAAAAACTTAAATTTCTTACTTAAATAAATATTGTTTTATCAAACTTAAAACAAGCATTGCAATGCTATTAAAAATATGCCAAATAAATAATACTTAAAATAAATTTAAGGTGAAATAAAAAACAACAGAAAATATGCATTATTAATTATCTTAAAATTTGAAAAAGAAACAGATCGATGATGGCCATTTTTTATTTTTTGTACACAAAACTTGAGATTTTGGCGCTGTGAAGAATTTGAGGAATGGAACACTCTCACGAAGCTGAAACACAGAAGTAACGGGGATTTTCCCGTACTTGTTATCAGGTGAAAAGGGGAATACCCTTTGGAGGCTTCAATTCGCTCACTTTCGCATTTCCTTAGTAGAATTTTCACTTTTAGGATTTTACTTGACGATATTTCCCGCGTTCCCAGCAGGTTATTTGATCCTGCCGTCTTTTGTAATAGACGTGGCCGTTGACATGATTTCTTTAAACTGATACTGAAGAAGTAGTCTTGAGATTAATTGAATATGTTTATTATACATCTTAAACACAAGACATTACAAGGACGACACAATACACTCACACACACAAACACAAGCTGCAGCCGGCTACATGTTTACGCAGACAAAATGTATGTGTTCAGAGCTTTTATAGTTGCGGTGAAGGTCGTACGACTCTTTTATAACAGGAGTCGTGATTGGCTGCAAATGAGCGGGAGCAATTATATTAAGATTTTGTGTTTCTTCTTTTAGTATTTTAACTAATAAGTGGATATTAGCGTGGTTTCTGCCAGTGAGATTGCATTTAATTTTGAATTCCACCCTTCTACTGTCCGCTCTGGCTACGTAACCGTGGCTGGTTACAGCGGACACGTGAGGGGAATTGAGTGGGCAGAGCGGACATTATTGCACCTATTGTGTTCTTTCCCAACTCAGTTACATGTCAACCAGTGGTGCACACAAGGCGGGGGTGTCCTCGGGTCCGTACCCCCTTCCCAAATCCTTTTTTTTCCGATTCATTATAATCCTACGTATATTGTGCGTAAAATTTAATTAAGTATTTGTTATTAGTAATTTTTTTATTAATAAAGTTAATTACTGATAACAATTTTATTAATTAATTAATGCTAACTATTTATTCCACAAATAATTTTTTACTGCTTTTTGTTCCCGAAAATCGCCAGAATCAAAAGAATATATTAGGCGGCGTATTGGAGCATGATACGAGAATGGTGGACTTTTGACCCTGACGCCTCCCTTGAAAAATTCCTGTGTGCGCCACTGATGTATTCATCTATTATGTAATTTCGAGCTTTACACTTGCTGTAGAGTTAAACCGATACTTTTGAGAGAGGCCTTTCTCATTTTCTCAGTAAATGTTTGATACTTATAAAGTGTGCATGTCGTTTTATATTGTCGAAAATATCTATGATAGAACCCATAGCCGTTTCAACAAAATTACTCACTACAAATAAAGGAAACGAATGTTTAGTAGTAGATGATTACCCACACCGACTACACCGGAAAAATAAATAAGGAATCAGTTGGGTATGTTTAAAAGAAAAAACCCATCGTTGTAAAGGAAATGTAAAGACAAATTTTCAGTACGAAGTACTGAAAAAAACTGAACATTCCTGCGTGCCCAACGTTGCTGAGATCGAAGTTAAAATGAAGTTAGAGACTTGCAAAAAAAAGAGTCCGAGACGAAACATCAGTTCCCGTTCCCCAGATATTTCAAGAAGAATTGTCAGAATTATATCAGAAAGGTTATGATTTCGTTGCTAAAATACCGACATACTCTAGTGCAAAGACTGCTTTATGTAGGGAGAGGAGAAAGGCGTTAGGGGAGCTACTCAAAATCCCCAAAATGCCAACGACATTCAGTTTGCAAACGATACACTTATGCTTTTTAATGGAGAAAACTTTCTTCGTTTAGACTTTCAAAATGACCAAGATAACAGGATTTTAGTATTTGGAGAAGAATCTCGGTACGTTTTAGAAAATGGAAGTACCTTTTTCTTAGATGGAACATTTAAAAATTGTCCGAAACAATTTGCTCAAATATATACAATACAAGTAGACTTAAGGAGTACAGAAACTGAGACCAACGTTTATCCAGCGCTTTTTGCTTTTCTGCCTGATAAGAGACAAGCAACTTACATTGCAATGTTTCAGGAAGTGAAACGTTGGTGCCCTAAGTGGAAGCCGGACATTATAAAATTGGATTCTGAAGCCGCAGCCATCAATAGTTGTATGTTAGAATTTCCCAGTTCGACTATTTCCGGTTTTAACTTTCATTTTAATCAATGTTTATGGCGTAAAATACAAGAAATGGGTCTAGTAAAGGAATATAAAGAGAACGAAGATATAAGAAATGTCTGTCGAATGATTTTTGCATTAGCTTTCTTGCTAATTAGCTTTCTTGCTAATGGAACACATAGATGATGCTTGGAGCATTGTATGGGAAAAAGATTTAGCATTGACAAACTGACCACATTCCTTGATTATTTTGTCAAGCAGTGGATGGACAATCCAAATATTCCCATTAAAGTATGGAATGTATATGGACAGCGTCATAGGACAAATAATTCTGTTGAAGGGTGGAATTCCAAATTAAATGCAATCTCACTGGCAGAAACCACCCTAATATCCACTTATTAGTTAAAATACTAAAAGAAGAAACACAAAAAGTGTCTTTTAATTTGAAATCCAGAGAAATAGGCTGTCCTGGAATAAAAAGGAAAAAAAAAAAAACATACGTAAACTTGGATGCAAGAATTGAAAACATCTTAAAAGAATTCGAAACATCAAGCAATTTAGAAAAATGCCTAAAATCTTTAAGTTTTGTAACTAGGTTGGACTAAATCCAATGGTAAAGGGTATTTATGCCTTCATAATAAAGGTTAGTTAGTACTTGGTTACTTGTATTTATTTTTCTTTTATTTACTTTTGTATCTGTTTTGTACATTTTACTTCTAGTTTTTATTTATTTACTTACATTAATGAAACTAATTAATTTTATGGTAATTGCACCTGTTCTAATATTTATTAGACTCTAAAATACAGTTTTCTGTAATTTTTAAATATTTCCCTGAAAGTTTTTATTTTTATTACATTGCGCTATGTTTTTAAAGGTATTGCACTTAATATCTTAAAAATTTAATTCAAATTAAATTTGTTTGGCAACTTTGAATAAATTTGATTATTTATTCTTGTTTGATAATCGAATTTAATAATCGAATCTGTTCTAAGATGGGGGGGGGGAATGTGTCCGTTCAAACCACGATGAGTTTTAAAGTGTCCGCTAAAGCCACGAAATGTTTGTGTCCGCTCCAGCCACGCCACCGACTTTAAATCCACTTCACTCATACCAGCAAGTCTTGTTAGACTTCATTCAGGATAAGCGTGCAATTCTTACACTCAATTGTCAAAGTGTCATGGCTCGTTGTGTATGAAATCTGAAGTTATATTTATATGTGTAAACTATATTTATAACTATATGTACTGTTAAGCGTCTGACAAAGATCATCATTCTTAAAAAAAATACGAGTAAGTAATATATGGACAGTATTGATCGTCAAACAAGTGGGCTGGGTATTGTTAGTCAATATATTGGGGACATATGTGCGGCAGAATGCTTATTTGAAAATGGACAAACAGTCATTTCGGTGGTCGCATACATTTCTCCGAATCAAACAGTTAAAAAAAAATTTAAAGATTTCCTGCATTTTGTACTTTTACCGTATACAGAAGGTGGTTCTGCTCTTTTTTAAAAAAAACTCACTCGCTTCCCATGATTTTGAATGGTGATTTTAACGTTAACTTCAGTTTGCCAGAAGCTGAGCCACTCAGCTTTTCTGAAAGATGAACTCAAGCTCGACATGAACACAAATCGAAATGTTTCGACAACTAACAGTGGTACTGTTACTGACGCTGTTTTTCAACGATTTTTAAAATACATACTTTGAAATCACAAGTTTTTGTGTCATACTTTAGTTTTCATAAATCTATTGTCTCCGCTCTTCCCCAAATTGAACAAGGATAAATATTTTTGGTAAAAAAATGCATTACTCCTTGTGTTAATTAAATAAAATTTTAATTGAAGATATATTTATCCAATAGAAAATTATTTCCAATCATACCCGATGCATTTTTTCAGGATTAAAATCACTATTGCGTATTTACCACGATAACATGTCAGATGTTATACATCATATGCGACTACTGTAAGGCTTTTTTTTTTTTTAACACTTCATTTAAAAACTCATCCTTCAATTTCTTTCACTCACAAAACTTGCATGATTAAAATATGCATCTTCATTATGATATTAAGGTTCTACGATGTTACAGACGGCCTGTTATTAACCTTTCTATTTGTCAAAGCCGCTTCCAGCGGGCAGAGTATCTAACTATCATCACCATTAGCCTGAACATACGGAATTTCGAACGTTTCCGTCTACACACCGACTCCACAAACACTCTTTAATTAACCCTTTCGCGGCGCTGTTTATTTTATTAAAGTAGGTTCAAAAATTGCGCAATGTTTTAGTTACGTATTTCTAATCTATATATTAAATCTACATTTTAAAGTTAAAGTATACAAAAACTTTTTGCAGAAGAGTTATTTTAAAATATAGAATTAGATCACAAAAATAGGAACATAAAAACGTAAATGAAAGCATAAACAGGAACAGCACGGGTTGTATAGCTAAATAGTCAGAAAAATGCAAAATCGCGGGTTGCGCAAATCTACGTTGCCAGTGGAAATCGCGGGATGCGCAGCGAGAGGGTTAATATAAATAAATCTAGATCAACATTATAGTCTTTAAAGCAATCAACACACTCCATTGCAAGTTATTATAGTTTATAAAATATTTTTCATTGATCAATTAATCAACACGCTCATTGCAAATTATTATAGTTTAAAAAAATAATTTTCATTGATCAATTAATATGAAGTCGCCTTTTAGAGAAAGAATTTAAATATATATTTTACTTCGCTGGGTATTTCATAAAGTTGTACGAAAAAAAACTGTTCACGAGTCCGAATGCATTAACTAACATTCTTATGATTCTAACTTCTTGATTTAAAAAGAACAGGACTTGAGGTTTCAAAATTGAAGTGGAATTATCTTTTACGCTTTCGTAACCCACTGAACCAAAGAGGATTTCCGCAAAAGCTTTTTACTGAATATCTACTCAACAAAATAAACATGCATGCCAAATTTAAAGTCAAATCTAATGGGTGAAAATGGAAATTTTTCTATGGATTAGTACTGTAATTTGCTAAGTCTGTGGTCAATTTCTCAAAAACCTGTTCTTAGCGGATCTCTATTCATCAAAAGAAACATTCTTACCAAATTTCAAGTATGTGGATCTTAACAGTTCAGAAACAAGATTTTTTTTGTTTATAACACCCTTTCTAAAACCTTCGCAATTCCACTTTAAGGTCGATTTTTTCGCAAAACTCATTTTCTACTCCATAAAAAGAAAGTGGCAACCAAATTTCAAGTTTGTAGATCTAAGAGTTTAAAAAGGGAATTATCTATAACGCCTCTTTTTCACCCGCAACTTCCCTTGGGGCGATTTTCAAAAAATCCGCTCTTTGCGGATCTCTACTCTATGAAAGGAACATGCCTACCAAATTTCAAGTCTGTAGGACTATTAGTTTTGAAACGGAAATATTTATCCATAACGCCTCTAAGAGTCAATATTCGCAAAAACCCCTTTAGTAGCGGACCTCTAATCCTTGAAAGGACCGTGATATCAAATTTCAAGTTTGCTGGTCTAATAGTTCAAAAAAAGGAATATTTATATATTAAGCCCCTTAAGCCTTCGTAACGCTTCTTAGGTCGATTTTTGCAAAATCTTTTCTAAGTGGATCTCTACTCAAAGGAAGGAACATACCTACCAAATTTTAAGTCAATACTTCAAAAACGGCAATATTTATGTATAACGCCCTTTCGCCCCCACAACGCTTCTCATGGGTCAATTTTTGCAAAACCCTTTTTGTCAGCTACAGGAAAGGAACCTGCTTTCCAAATTTCAGGTGTGTAGGTGTGATAGTTCAAAACCGGATATACTTATCTATAACACCACTTGCTCTCCCGCAACTCTCCCTAGGGGGACAATTTTCGAAAAACCCTTTTTGTCCTAGAACTCTATTGTCTGCTACAGGAAAGGAACCTGCTTTTCAAATTTCGGGTGTGAAAGTTCAAAAACGGGTATACTTATCTATAACACCACTTACTCTCCCGCAACGCTCCATAGGGGGACAATTTTCGAAAAACCCTTTTTGTCGTAGGAAGGAATGTGTCAACCAAATTTCCAAGTTTATATGTCTAACAGTTTAAAAACTGGAATATTTATCTATAATGCACCTTAAGCCCCCGAAACGCCCTTTGGAGGTCGATTTTCGCAAAATCCGTTCTTAGCGGATCTCATATCCATGAGAGGAACATGCATACGAAACTTCAAGTCTGTAGCTCTAAGAGGTCCGGAGATATCGTGATGAGTAAGTGAATAAATATTCTCCTTAAAAATTATTAATATTCTTCGCTTTTCTCCTTTATATATATATATATACTAGCTGTTACCCGCCCGCTTCGCTGGGTATTTCATGATATTTTATAAATTTTTACTGCTTATATATATGTATAAATTATTGATATCTAAGTCCTAGCATTAAGAATTCGATTGAATTGAAAAATATACTTATACCTGTAACTGTCACCTGTTGATAAAAAAAAGGGCAGAACTCATCTAATTTGTATTTTTTAAAAATCTCTAAAATTGAAGCATAGAATGATGTTTGCTCTTTCGTAACTCAAAAACCAAGTGGATTCCCGCAAAACCAATTTTCGGTAGATCTCTACTCCGTAAATTGAACATGCAAGCCAAATTTCAAGTCTAAATCTAACAGAAAAAAGCAAAAGTTTTACTATAAATATCCCCGTAATCCCGTTGAGAGCCGTTTTCCAAAATAACCGCTCTTAGCGGATTTCAATTCAACAAAAGAAAAATGCAAACCAAATTTCATTATTATAGTCCTTGTAGCTCGAAAAAAGTAATTTTTTGTCAATACGTCCCAGTAACAAACTGCAACCCCCCAGAAATTGATTTGCTTAAAATTTATTCTTAGTGGATCCCTATTAAACAAAAGAAACATGCTTAACAAATTTCAAGTATTTGGGTCTAACAATTAAAAACATTAATTTTTTTCTGTAACTCCTCTTGACCCCTCGCAAACATCCTTAGGGGTCAATTTTCGTTTTACTCTTTGTTAGAGGAACTCTATTCCATTAAAGGAACATGCCTACCAATTTTCAAGCAGGATGATCAAGTAGTTTAAAAATGGAAATATTGATCGATTACGCCTCTTAATCTCCCGAAATTAAACTTGGTAGTTGATATTCGCGAAACCCATTTTGTAGCGGTTCTCTACTTTACGAAAGGAATCTGCTTATGAAATTTCAAGACTGTACGCCTAACAGTTTAAAAATGGGGGTAATTGTCTATAACGCCAATTCAGTCCCCGCAACGCCACTTCTGGGTCTGTTTTCACAAAACCCATTTTGTAGGGGAATTGCACTCTATGAAAGGAATCTGCTTAGCAAAATTTGAAGACTGTGCGTCCAATTAATTAAAAATGCAAAAAAATTATCAATAACGCCCCTTGAACCCCCGCAACATCACCTAAGGGTCGATTTTCACAAAACACATTTTGCAGTGTATTTCTATCCTATGAGAGGAATCTGCTAACCAAATTTCAAGACTGTGAGTCTAATAGTTTAAAAAAAGAAATAATTATTTATATCTGCCCTTAACCCCCCGCAACACCCCTTGGGGGTCAATTTTCTCCAAACCCGTTTTGTAGCGGATATTTACTCCATGAAAGAATCATTCCTACCAATTTTCAAGCAGGTAGGTCAAATAGTTTAAAAACGAAAATATTTATCTCTTACGCCACTTATTCCCCTGCAACGCCACTTAGAGGTCTGTTTTCACAAAACCTTCTTATAGCTGATCTCTACTCTATGAAAGAAATCTCTTTATCAAATATAAAGACTGTGCGTCTAATAGTTTAAAAATGGAAATAATTATATATAACGCCCCTTAAGTCCCCTCAACGCCACTTGGGGGCAATTTTCACGAAACCCATTTTTAGCGTATCTCTACCCTATGAGAGGAATCTGCTTACTAAGTTTCAAGACTGTACGTCTAATAACTTAAAAATAGGAATTTATAACACCCCTTAAGCCCCCCGCCCCCGCAACACCCCTTGGGGGTCAATTTTCCAAAACCCATTTTGTAGCGGATATTTACTCCAGGAAAGAAACTTACCTACCAATTTTCAAGCAGGTAGGTGAAGTAGTTTAAAAACGGATATATTTATCTATTACACCCCTTAATCCCCCGCAACGCCACTTAGAAGTCTG
>BMAO01018910.1:0-17785 GCA_019973975.1 Trichonephila clavata | reverse complement strand
AATAAGCATATTTTTATACCAATGAAAATTTTTGTAATATGTCATGCAATTATGAAATTTCAAAATACTTTGCACAGTAATTAAAGCTCTAATTGGTTCATTTTTTCAAATATGTATTTATTTCATTTATAATAAATTTTTAAGATATCCGCTTTATATTCTCATTTCTTTACATATACGTATGTATAGAAATACGCATATTTTTATACCAATGAAAATTTTTGTAATATGTCATGCAATTATGAAATTTCAAAATACTTTGCACAGTAATTAAAGCTCTAATTAGTTCATTTTTTCAAATATGTATTTATTTCATTTATAATAAATTTTTAGGATAATCCAATGTGATAGATTATTTCTGACACAGTTTGATGGAATTTGTAACAAAACACTAATTCAATAAATACATTTTATTTTTATAAATTAAATAGGTTGTAATTTTACTAAGCAAATAACGTTCTTATAATAATAACAGACACAGTGTTAGAATAATAAAATTCTTAAATTATATTCCTATTTACAACTAAGAAATATGTATCCAACAATTTTTTCCCTCTAATGCAGTCATTTTCTAATATGTTTGAATATGTCGTTTCTCAGATTTTAAAATGAAGATATATTTTAGAAATTTTTTTAGAAATTTATAATCTTAAGCTTTTTTAGTTAAATGGTTTTTCAAATGATGTGTGTGATTTTGATAGTTTTTCCTACATTTTGCTCATATGGTCTTGCTGTTATTTAATTCAATCTCATTTAATTAAAAATAAATCACTTGTTTATTATGAGAATTAAATAAGTTTTGACTTGCTGGTGCATTTTTCTTAAGCAATATTTTCAATTAAAAACGCATCGCTTTGTGTATCGAGGTTTAAAACACGTTCTTTTCATTCTAATATTTTTTCTGATACCAAAATAAGCTTCAAATATTTGATAAATATTAATTCTTCTGAAATTTTAATGAACATTCTGAGCAAAAGATTCTTCCAAAGGCCTTTCATAAGTGCATGTGACAATCTTCTCTAATGCTAGCATTAAATAAGCCTTCAAAAAAAACAAAGGAATGTTTTTAATTAGGTTTAGAGAAAAAGCTTGATGATAAATTATCCTTAAAGCAAGTACAACAAAAGTACGAAAATGTTTTTCATTAATCACTGAAGATATTCATTAGCCTCTTAACAAGAAAAAGAAATTGTAATAAAAGCTAAACTTAAAATCTAATAGAATTTTTTTTTTTCAAAAAATGTCGGAACTTTTAAGAATGGATTATCAAAAAAATATAATGTAAATAGAATTCTAATAAACGTTCATTTACTTAAATCCAAATGCTATGGTGAATTTTTGAGCAGTTTTAACCTCTCATTAAAACTTTAGAAAATGAAATAATATTATTATTTTGCTTGAAATTTTGTCAAAAAAATGGAGAAAATTGAATTTAACTCGGTAAAATCTTTATGTGTGTTGGAAATATAAGTGCTAAATAAATTGAGCTTTTCTTTCAAAAAACTTCTATAACCAAATGAATTTGAACGAATGCTGACACAAGAGAAGTAGATACATGAAAGAAACGAAATCGAGGGAATAAATGTAATAAAAAAGGGCATTTTTATAATTGGCAGTATAGCTACAAAAGTAAAATAAAATGAAATATAAAATCAAACCTTTCATGTTGATACAAGCTAATACACAACTAGGTATTGACTCGCAGATTTGATAGTGTTAGACTCCAATTACCCAATTCCAAATCAGGTTGGTTCAGTAAGATTCAGGGACAGTTTGAGCATTCTGCTTGTCAGATCCCAGGCTTTCTACGTTGCTGAGAGATGTAGCGATCACACTAGACAGCTTAGTGTCGGAAATGCACGAAAACAAACTATTGGAAACCGTACGTGGTTCGCCTGGACAATATTCTGTTAAAGTGTATATTTGGGTCTATTAAATGAAGAGAAAGTATATAGGCTTTACTGCCTATCATGACGGGTTATGACGGGATTGTGGACGGCGATTAAAGGGGTCGGCTGTCAAATGAAATGGTATAGCATTCTGTAATTCAATGTTGTCAGGTTGTGATACGTTTGACAACTACAGCGGAGTTATAAACATCTCTAGACACGACTTCCCTGCTAAACAATTCGAAGCAATTGCATGCATTAACTTATCCTTCATTCACTATGTTTCTTATAGATGGCCATCGCCATCATTGGTATCACGGTTACACGTGAAGTCGTTATAAGTATACACCGATCAGATGCCCAATATGTGTTTGCTTTCTCAGTCTCTCCTCTATCGAACGCTACATTATTTACCTTAGAACCGCTTTAATCTTGACAACATCGTTTGATAATAGCATTTTTTTTAATCCAAATGTGGTACAATCATACATTACAAACTTTTTTCTTATCTTCCAAAATGCAAAATACGTGGAAATTACTTGCGATCAGCGGCGTAGCTACCAATGGACTAGATGGTGCCATGCATCGGGAACCTAGAGCTCAGGGGCCCTTAGGACCTTGCCACTAAGCAAGCCGAATTTGCGATAATGTTTCGCAAATTTAAGATATAAATATAAAAGGTTGCAAAACAAGCTATAATAATGTTGAAAGTTTTTTTGAATTTGTAGGGAATTCCTCTAAATTCTTTTCGTTGTTTGTTCAGTGTTGTGAACTTTACTTATTGAAAAGTTTATATTATTTCAATTTTTTCGTTTTCCTTCTAACTGTTACAAGGAAATCAACCTTAAGTTCCCTGTAAGATCTTACCATACTTATTATTAAATCTTGAAAAATCTACACAAGAATCAATTCCTTCTTAGTTACATTCTATTTCCCTGTTCAATATTTCGCAATCTTCTCGTATCTGCAATAGACTGATGTAATTTTGTTCCCCCTCCACTGCTCTTTTGCACAGAGGTGTTTTTTAATTTTTATGATATTGTACTGCATGCATATTTCTTGTACCATTTCTTGTCTATCTTGGTGGACCATTTTGTAGCTCACAGCCCTCTGGTGGATGAGTTCTATCTTCTAGAATAAATAAATACATAGCTACGGATTCCCCAATAGCATTTTGTAGCGCAACATTAAGCTTTTACTTCCTTTTAATACCAGGAGGTACTGGATCACATGCAAATTGTATTGGATAAATTATAAAACTAAAATTATGGATAAAAAAAAAACCAATTGGTGCGTTTAAGAGCAAAGAACGCTAAGAAAGAGAAGATAGTAAATAAAATTTATAGCGCTTTGTATACTTAAAATATTTCTGTATTTTTACTTGATAAAATCCAACCAAGATAAAGCCCTCATTTTGTTTTTGCACCTGGGTCTTTGAATTCCTAGCTACGCCACTGCCTACTATCACTAGTTCCCCCCCCCCAAAATAGCGTTCACTGGACATATAAAAGAAAAGCAAACAAAAGCCAATAAAGTAATGTATCATGTTCGTCTATTGTTAATGTATTTGATAGTCTACATCTGTTGTACAAGGTCATGTTCTGTGGTAACTGAATGCACTTTTTCACCCACTGTTGACCAGAATGGTTTTCTTCGAATCATGAGCTCAATTAAATTGCCATCTAACTCCATACAGAATTGCTAATGCACGTTAAATTCGTCGAAGTCCAAAGCCCTCACACTGGCGTGGTGTAAAAGTTTGGAGAGTGAATTGGGAGCTGAGGTGCAATCTGTTTAACTTTGCAGAGGCTCAAAATTGTGAGGCTCTATGGTTTAGCATTCGTGCTTCTTATAAGTATGCTGGTAATCAAACACATTAAAATAAAAAAACCATGACCTAACATTAAAAATATATCATAAATAATGTATTAAAAAGGAAAAAAATCAACGGAAGGAAAGAAAATACATTCAAATATATTTTTCATATTTGAGGTTGGAAATATTTTACTTAGATAACATGTTTTTAATAACCTTTCAAAAATTTCCTAGCAATTATACATAATAGACGTATCATATTTACTTGTATTATGAAATAAAAAGAGCAATTTAGGTAATTGCTCGCAGAATGTTATGTGCCTTAAGAAAAATTTAAAGGACGTCAACTACGCAAATTAGTTGCAGAATAAAATTATCTGTTTCGAATTTTCTCATCAATACTTGTTTTGATTGAGAAGGAGAAAAGAGGAAGCATTCATTAAGTATGAAAGCTTTCGAGACAACTCTTCAAGACTCGAGATGAGAAAAATGTCCATCTTTTATTTGTGTCAAGTACAATAGTTTTTCTTTTGTAAACATAATAACAATTCAGTGAATAGCGACAGTTTTATTAAACCCAATAGAACATTTGATTTAAATAATTATAATAACTGTTTTACATTTTAATAGAGAAACTAAATTTTTAATAAGTAAAAAATCATTTGTTCTTTCTAAAGAATCGACTTTTGCATTGTTTTTAACAGTATTATTCGATAAATGGAAAATAATAATTATTACAGAAATTGTTATTTTATATTATCTTAAATACTTCAGTGTTATTTTCATAAGTAATCTATATTTGTATACTTTATTTTGAATTAATTTTATTTAAATTCTGCGTTAAAATTAACGGAAGAATTTATTTTGAATTATTTTGAATTAACATCTGTATCTCATAACATCCTATAGTGCATTAAATAAAAAAAAATTAGGATTTATCACAATAAACAAATGTGAATTTATTGCCTAAATTATGTTTTATTGAATTAAATAATGTTAAAATATCAAAAACGTCACGCTGATATTAATTATTAATTATTAGCATATGATATGTTCAATAAAACTATAATAGAAATAAAATCCCAGCAAATTAAAAAAAAATTAATTCGCTTTTTTATCAACGAATAAATAGCTAACAAAAATATAATAGTAATTTGCGTAGCGAAAAAGGTTTATTTTAAGCATTTGGTTGCATGCAGCAAATAAGTTTTTTTAGGATGAAAATGAATCAGGGATAGTTACGTAAGACATATATTTATACAATATATGAGCATCCATTTAAATAATGTAAATAATCTACAAAATTGTTATAGGAAAATCCACTATCCGTTTTTTCTCCTCTGTATGATAACACAGAAAGACGTGTAATTCATATATTTAAATGTTTAAACCTACTAAATAGGTATAATTATATTTTAAATATTATTTTAAGTTTAATTTTATTGTGTGTGATTACTTTCAAACTTCTTAAATAAATTATGTTCTTTTAGAAAATGAAGCCCTATATTTTATGTAAAAATTTTCCTCGGAGTACTTATTATCCAGATTGAGTAAAGATTCCTTGAAGAAATGATTGAGAAAACATAATTTTTTTATTAAAATTTAAAATTAATATTTTTTTAAGTTTCGTTTTCTTTGTAAAAACATGTTGAATAACTATATATATATATATATATATATATATATATATATATACTTTTGTTGTATTTTGTATGCAAAATAATATTTTAATTTCACATTCCAGTATTCGAAATAATTTGAATATATTAGTAACAATTTAAACATATTAAATAAAATATACATAACTCAAAGAGAAGAAGCGAACTTTGCGAAATAATTTTTAAAATTATAAATAAATATGGAAAAACACTTTTAAGAAAGTTAATTCTTGAAAATAATTTTTCAACGAAATAATTTTGAGAATTTGTTTATATTTAGTACTTTATTTTATAAATATCAAAGATAAAATGAACCAAATCAAGAAAAAAAATAATATTCAATCTCAAAAACCAGTAACGATCAATATTCAACCATTGAAAAATATGCATTTTACTAATAATCAAATGCTATACAATCAAAAATTAATTTTTTCTCATGATAGCTTATTTTTTTTAAAAATGAAACTAAGATTTATAAATTAAATTACAAAATTTAACTAAACTGCAATTGTAGTTGCTCAGAAGTAATCGGGACTTAACATTTTAAGTCTAGTTAACAACATTGAATGTTCTTTTATTATTTTAATGAAACTGAGAAATTCCCATTAATTTATTGTCCTAATGAATATATATATATACATATAAATTATTTTATCTATAGCAAAATAAAAATTTGAAAGAGCTGAAATTTGTATTAATAATGGTAATATGGACTTTTAAGCATAAACATTTCTTAGTTTCTTATCTTTGAATCTATGTAGTATGCATAAATTTTACACACAATTTATAAAGATATTTTAATTAAAATAAATTTCGTATTTCCTTTTTAAAAGTATATATTTTAATATTTTACTTTGAAATTTAATTTTTTTATTAATGTTTCAACCTTTGATAGTACAAGAATTTCTTTAATTTTTTTAGAGATTTCATAATATAACTATTACACAGTTTTTATAAATTCATTTAAAAAAAAAAAAGCTTTTATAGTATAAATTATCATAAGATTATTGTTTTAATTTGTAAGAGAATAATAGCATTTATAACCTGATAAAATTCATATGTGTGATAAGAAAAGAATGTTCAAATATAACAATTAAATATATGAAGACGGTTTTAAATATATACTTATTTATATTAAAACTAATTTTCTATCATTTAGAATTTAATAAGTTCAACCTTTAAAATAAACTGCTAATAATTTATAAAATTTATTTATCAAATAATTTATTTTTCGTATATATTTCTTAATATGATTCATTATTTCCTTAAAGCTATTTAATTTTTGCCATGAAATTCCAAGAAATAACGAATTTCTTAAGGTTATATAACTTAAATCTAAAATTAAGAAAAAAGATAATATTCCATAAGTAATCCGATTCATTTAAAAAAAAACCTTTTTCATACTAAATTAAGATTTTTAAGTAACATTAAAATTAACAACTTCGATCAAAATATCAATTTGCGAAAGCATGTACATATGTAACAAAATGCAAAAAAATATGTAAAAAAATGCAGAAATTAGAGTTTTAAATAGGAAATGTAATTAATTACATTAGTTATAAGAAGCTATGTTAAATAATATATAGCCAATGTAAACTAATAAAATATTATATGTAGTTTTATTTATTCTTTGAAACTATTCTAAAATCATAATCAACCCTTTTTTAATGAATCTTTCATATCTAATTTTGTTAAAAGTTTAGAGATTCAAAATTAATTTCATTTCATTATTTAAATTCTTTCAAAGACACAGTCATCTTGCACTTTCTTTATGATATATGTGTTGCAAAAAGTCTTCCCTAAGAATTACAGTATTTATTTTTAACTTTGAATTTCTTATTAAACTTCAATGATAGACAGTACAGTGAGCCTTTAAATAAATTCTACCAGGAAAATAAACTTGTTGGACAGCCGGAATAAATATTTATTTATCTGCATTTCAGACTGATGGGCATATGTTCTCTCTTTGCTTTTGATTTGTAGTATTCCCTTGCTCCCCTAGCGATAGCAAATTACATTCTTAGTTTACAGTTAATACTCTGTTTTGGGTATGGGTGTTGCACTATTAATCGAAAATTAATTTTCTACGTTTGCAAAATAGTACGCTTGCGTGTTTTCCCCCGCAAAGCACAGGTAAAATTAATAACCTGAAAGATTCACCGCAATTAATTTCAATTGTCTCGCAAACTCTGGACAGCTTTAAATCGAATCGATAATGTTGCTTAATCCACAGGCTCTCGTAGGAAAGTGAAAATTATGTTCCGAACTCCACACTTACTTAGATGGCGCTATTATCAGAGCAGCGTACCACTTCGACATTGGGTTAAATTGAAATATTACTTTTCTGTAAAAAAGACCTTCATTTTAATTTAGATGCTACTTTGAGTAAAATTTAAATAAAGTATTTTACTTTTCCTGGTAATTATGTTTTCCTTAAATATAATGAACAGATATTCTCCGAGGAAAGATATTTTAATGGAAATGTATAGCAGTTTTAAAACTCTCTAACGTGGGGTGTGCATATGTAAATTATCAGAAAAATGGGTATTTCGTAATAATTATCATTTAATTGTACTGCAAATATATATATATATATATATATGTCTGTTAGGGAAAGTTTAGCTTAAAAAGTAATGGAATAATTAATAAAAATATTGCGAACTCTTTGCTACCGGGTAGAGATTTTAGGATGAATAGGTATATTTAAGGTACATGGAGCGCATACCAGATAATACAATAAACGAGTGAGAGGCTGGTGAATCCTATAGCTGTAATGATGTCTTTTGTACCATCTGATAAGGCTCCAAGTGGCCACCCTATTAGAGTAGTTACAGGTGAAGAATAAAAAAGTACATATACTTTAAAGATGATGACTTCCTTCATTTACCAGCAGGCTTGGAGCCTAAGATATATATGTATATCCTAATTTTCTGGTTCTACATCTGCTTATGCCTATTTAGAGCTATACATATATACAGTCGGACCTCTATATAATGAAGTCGCTAAATCCCGAAAGGAAGTTCGATGGAAAATTTTTATGTAGAGGTTTATTGTGATATAACCTATGTAAGCCAGTAACAACCGCCGCACCATGGTGATCATTTTGGTGTAGTGGTTAAGTTACTCGGTTTCGGATCTAAAGGTCCCGGGTTCTGTCCTCCGGGTAAGCGCGGCAATTCCGTTTCATCTTTCAATTTTGTTTTATGAACTACATTAAATAAAATTTAAATTCATAAACACTATACATTTATAAAGTAAATGTTCACTCATTTTTGCAAATTGATATATATTTATTTTTATATCTTGTCAATCAAAAAAAATGAAAGGAAGAAGAACTACAAGAAAAGTTTCTTGACACCTTTATCCACTTCTTGAAGAATTCCTTTTTTCTTTGATGCTCAAGCACTTACGTTATGTCATTTTTAATCTACAAGAAACAAAGTTACCGGTACTACTGATCATCACAACAAATGAACGGAAACTTGTTTAAGGACACAAGACTCTACTGAGGATGAAAGAGGATATCGAAGATGTTTCCAGTGAACTTGAGGTTAAAGGGTACAACTCTAGGATGAAATGCCAAGCATTCTATTGCTCGCGGTGAGTTAGGCACCTAATAAAACTAGTTCAAGATTTATGACTACCATAAAATGTGCTAAACGAGAGAACAATTTGAAATGTCCAGAACGACTTCAAAAATAGGGGGGGGAGAGATTTAATCCGAGAGGAAGAAGACCGTTATATAGAACAATGCATTTCGCTATTAGGAGGTTATTTTACGAAGAAAATCGTGGTAATGTTTTTGGTTCCAGAAAATTTCGCTATATAGAATATTTCGCATTTTGGAGGTTTGTAATCTGGATTTTTGACTGTATTAAAAATTGCACCTTTATTATAATAGTAAAATTCATCATTTTTGCTTATAATGTATGCTTAAAAAAAGAAAATATTTGATAACTTGTGAATGAGAATGTTAAATTTTTATTTAGATTTTCTAGCGACTCGTGTGTGTTTGACGGAAAAATTTTAGTATTATTGTGGATAAGAGTAAGCAAAACATTTTTTTGAATTCATTTTTCGGCAAAGGTGCAATGATACGTGTTTTATTACAACATATGCACTTAAATTCATTTTTTGCCTTAAAATAAAATTCCTCCTCATTTTCCACTGGTAGAAGAATAAAACAATTGTAAATATTTGATATTTATTTAAAATTAAAGATAGAAAGAACATTTCTGAAGTCTGAATTCTATGCGCTAAAAATCATTCGTCATAATTTTTTTTCAGCTTGTCTTCATTAAAACTATATTCACATTCTGTTTCGT
Source organism: Trichonephila clavata (assembly GCA_019973975.1). Classification (NCBI taxonomy): domain Eukaryota; kingdom Metazoa; phylum Arthropoda; class Arachnida; order Araneae; family Nephilidae; genus Trichonephila; species Trichonephila clavata. Next base: position 8,098 of record BMAO01018910.1, on the reverse strand, counting down.
AATTTCATTGATTTGATTTGTTAATTTTTCATTGTTCTGAATGTATAATTTCATCACTTTGCTTACTTTATCTTGCTATCTTCGGTTCGATACTAAATTGTTTAATTGTGTAATGTACTTGTTTGACTTTGTCACTTAATAGTTTCATTTTGAAATTTAATTGTTTGACAATGTAACACAATTATTAATTTTGTAATTTAATTGTTTGTTTTTGTAACAATCTTTTGAATTTTTAACTTCCTTTTCTTCGCATATTTTGTGTTGTTATTTTATTTCATTTTTGGTAATTTGATTCCTTTACTTATTTCCGTATTTCAATTGTAATATTTATGGTACTTGGATATCATTTGGTCTTTCTGCAATAAAAAAAATGTTTGATATTACTCAAAGTAATAATTGTGTTTTTGTCACGAATATATATATATATATATATATATATAGTCATTCTAATAGTTTTATTTTGTGCAACAGGAAAATTATACAGGAAAGTTTGAGTCGTTAGAGCAAACGTATGCTCCCTATCTACATTTTATTATTTAAGGGGGTCCGGCACATGAATTTTCGAAAAATGATCAATTTTGACTTTTTTATATTTTTGAAAAGTTCAAACATTTCTGCTTAAAATGATATATGATATATGGAAATACAATAATTAGAAGTATTATTTTTATTTATTTTTTAAAAGGAAGTCACTTTTCTTGGATCGTGACAGGTGCTCCTCTAAGAGCACCTTTTTTCATCATGCTTAATTTTTCGATGACAACGCGATTTGTTTTGTATACAACTAATATAACCTTTTTTACACATAAATAAAACGATTTTTCTTTGAAGAAAGGAAAAGACAACTGAACACAGTTATTTTTTTTCGTTTGGTTTGTTGTTAAATGGGATTATTCTTGCTTGAACTTGCTAATTACGAATTCTAATTTATTTATCCTATATTTTTTTCTTCTGTTTAATCCACGTTTTACATTAAATTATTTATAAGTAATTTAATAAAGAAAAAAACTATAGGGAGATCTAAAAAAATACTAAAAAACTCAAAAATGTCGACGTTCAAAAAATGAATGCTCAAAATGTTCCAGCTATCACATCAGACAGCACAGAAACTGTTATTCAAAGTGCTTCAGAAAGAAAACTTATTTCAAACAACAGTTTATATGACGATATGGGAGGAAGTAATGAAACAAATGTTTGAAAAGAATTAAATCTATTGAATAAAGCTGTATTGAATTTTGCTGTTTGTAAAAACTGTGGCCATTCTATATCTTCTAAAAGAGATGGAATTGTGTATTACATGGAACTTTGTTGTAGTTTTTGCGCAAAAAAGCATGGTTTCCATACTACATCTAAATTAAAGAATAAAAATAAACTTTTCCACTCAAATATCAGATTGGTATTTGCTTTCAGTTCTAGTGGAAGAGATCGTTCAGCTGCAGAAACATTCTATAAAATTATAAACTTGCAATCTCCACCTGAAAAAATCCGTACTTATGCAGAATTGTTGTTCTACTCTTCTAAAATTACCTGTGAAAAATCAATGAGAAATTCTGTTCAGGAGGCAACACGAATAGAAGATAGCCTTGGCATTGCTGTTGCCTTAGATGGTTCATGGCAGAAAAGAGGATACTAGTCCTTCAATGGTATTGTTACAGCTACGAGTGTCGATACTGGAAAAGTTATTGACTTTGAAGTGTTTTCAAAACATTGTCGGTGCAAAACTGCATTTAATTCTGTTCATGAACCATCATGTATTGCCAACTATAGTGGAACAAGTGGAGGCATGGAAGTGAAATGTGTAACGAAGACATTTGAAAGAGACGAAGCTCATTATGGCATTCGTTATACAAAATATTTGTGTGATGGAGATTCAAGAGGTTTTTTCATCAATACTTGTCCTGAATCCTTATGACACTCAAGTAGATGAATTAGAGTGTGTTGGGCATATCCAAAAGCGTATGGGTACCCGTCTTTTGGATCTCAAAACAAAAACAGAGAAAAAATTAAGTGATGGAAGAAGCGTAAGTGGACGCAAACGACTCACTGACATTTTAATTTCTAAAATTCAGAGGTATTATGGTATGGCCATTAGAAAACATATCAATGATTCATACAACAGGAAAACTGCTGTTTGGGGTGTTTATTTCCATTTTTTATCTACAAATGAGAACCCTCTACATGGATTGTGTACCTCTGGTACAAATTCATCATGCAAGTTTCAGAAAGCAAAAGCTGAATTTAACGAAAAGCATCATGATCATAAAAAACATACCCATGTTCCATCTTCCCTCATGAATGAATTTAATCCAATTATTAGACCCTAGGTCATTAAAAATGTCTACATGGAAAGACATATGGTCAGTCATTCCAAAATGTACGTTTGTGAAGTTAAAAACTCTAAAATTAGGGGTAAATATGGAAATTGCACAATTCAATATGGGCAATGTAGCCAAATTAATCATTTTAAAACATTGTGGTATTGAATCAGGTTTTGTGTGTCATGCTTTAAAAAATTAGATGCACGTAGGATTCATGTAGCCCAACGAAAGCATTTTGAGATAAAAAAAAAAAGGCTAGATTGCTAAAAATAATGAAAAAAGAAAATTATAGAAGAGTTTTTTTTGTAGAAGCAGAGGGCAAAGAAAATGCTTCATATGCTTCTGAAAAGTATAAAAAAAGGCAAATCGTCAAAAATTACAAATTTTTACTTTAAAGCCTGTTTTCTCAAAATGCAATATTTTTCTCTTTATGTAACTTTTTCTCTGAAACTAATTAATGTAGGGCCCTCAAATTTTCAGCAAGTATATTGTCAACATGTTTACAAATTTAAATGGAGGGGGATGAGATATATCAAGGAAACATTTTTAGATAACGTCTTTTTCAGCTAAATTTTAGGGCGAAAAAATAGGACATTTCTTTAAAAATTCCTAATTATTTTAATTTTTAGTAAAAAAACAAAACCCTCTATTAAAGTCTTATTGAGCTCATTGAGAGTACATATAATCCATGTACTCTCAAAGTACTGTAAAAATTCATCCATGAGAAGCAAATAGTTTCTGAGAAAAAAGGTACATAAACTTACGTAATTTAACATGGGGCTCCTATGGAAGTCCCGGACCCACTTAAGAAATAAGTATGTTTTATTAATTGAATACGAAGTAAAACACATTTTATTTTTATTTCATGTGCTCTCTTAGGATTCATCAAGATAACCAACATGAACTAAAAGATTTTATAATAAAAAAATTATCTGTATTTCACTTGTCGTGTAATATGTATTACTTGAATTCGTATATGTATTGAATTTACAATAGTTGGTTCTCTTGTTCTGCTGAGTCTTAATTTGTTAAATTTTTGTAGCTACCGTTTTGTACATTTGTTTCAATTTTTATTTAAGAGTTTAATTTTAGAATATTTGAGGTCAACATTTTCATTTTTTAAAAAAGAAAATAATTAAAAGGCCATTCTTATTTTCTGAAATCATACACTCAAAATTACTTTTTAAGAAGCATTGCATTTTGATTTTCCCTTTTTTTGGTGTGCATGTTTTGTCCTTTTGTTTGCAGTCGGGAAAAATTTTCTTAGTTGATAAAAATATTTCATAATTAAGAAATGGCTTATTACACCTTGTAATTGAATATATTTTTTTTCAGGACTTATTTGATATAGGGAATCGATGAAGCAATTTAGTACTTTCCGGATTTAAAACATTTCAAGAAAAAGCATGACTATGATTTAAAAGATTTAGTAAACGCAGCAAATAGAAGAATTTGTTGATATTCCTCTTCAAAAAAATTATTTTTTAAAGCGAAAAATGGGTAGTTAGAGAGTTGTAAAAATTTCAAATGAGTGTTTCCAGCCTAATGATTTTTCTCATTTGATGGTAAATAAATAAGTTTCATTATAAATATTAAAATAAAATAAATTTTGTAAATATTTTGATATACTTCAATGAGCTGAAAATATCAAAAATCATGAATAAATTTATAAAGGACATTTCCATGCCTAAGTATAAAAACAATTTGGTACTTTTCCGTTTCACCAGCGCGGGAGATAAATTCGCCAAAAATGATACAACCGACATTAAACGGAATATTCCCACTGGTAACATTTTAACATTATATTTTAAAACAAATCAAAGTACTTTCTCATCAGTCGCGTCTTTTACATGATACATCCAAAAAAGATGAAAACCCAATGAGAACTAACATTTATTAACATATTTTTAGTGTTTGCTGGCGCCAAAATAGCCATCTTGGTGATATTTAGGCCCGCTAAATGGGAATGTACCAATATCTTCCTTAATTATAAATATTTCTTCAAAATTTAAAGCTTCTGTTTGTTTAATGAAAATATTCCATTCCAGAATCTTACGTTTGGGTTTAATATTTGAAGAATGCTATGAAGGAATAATTATTGTTCTTTGATCTGGAAGGCAATATGCAATGGTAAATTTGAAATACAAATTTATATAAATTAGTTTAATTTAAAAATAACAAAGTGAAAGGAAACCGAACATAATTTTTAAAAAAAGTGGTATAACAGTAATTTTTTTTAACAGGAAAGCAAAGTAAAAATTTAAACTTCGAAAGGACTTTTAAACTTATACCTGATGTTTTCCCAAAGCTCAAAAGGGATAACACATTTAGACCATCGATTGACAAATAAAGATATCAAGACTCATAAGAAAAAAATCGAAAGGAGACGTAATCCCAAGGGACATTGAAAGAAAGTGAAATTGTTTGAAAGAATAGGATATCTGTCAAAATAATCTGAAAAGATCAAATGAAGATGTAATTTCATTACTAAACAATATTACGTTTCTTTTTAAAAGTTATATAAATAAATATATACTGTGATTTCTTTTGCTGTCAAAATATATCTAAAGTTATTATTAGTGATAAATTAAATACAAAAATAGCTGAATGTTGATTATATTTATCAAATGATATGTTTCTTAAATGTTAACTAATAATAACAAAAGAAAAGTTCATTATTAAGAGAATTATATTTAGGCCAAGTTATTAATAGTGCAATGTTTTTATAAATATTTCATTCTTCTGAAAAAGTATATGCTGAGATCAATGTCAAATTGTCAGATATATTTGTTTAGTATAATAATATAGTTGCAATTATTTAACGCATTTTAAAATTCTTTAATGTAAAAATGCTTTTCAGTCATATATTCAAGCTTTTTTAAAACACATTTCTTTAAAAATGGTACTAATCTTTTCACAGTATAAGTGTTTTTTATAACCCGTGTAGTCCCGTTCAATTAAACAGAAATTAATTCGAATGTATCTTTTCCTAAATTACTTTTTCTTTTCATATCTGTAAAAACTGGGTTTTTGGAAAATGTTTCATTATGCGCCTTGCAGATAAATTTTGTGATAGAAACATGAATAATACTAATTCAAGGTCTGATTGTATATTGCGTGCTTATGAATAGGAGAATTTTTAAACGTACGGATTTAAAAAATTATATAATTCATCTTCTAGGTGATAGAAAGATTTTAATGTAAACTTTAATCATCTATTAGGTTACAAATGTTTCCTAAATTTCAAGGAAATTTGAACAACATTTAAAAACCTTCTGGAATATGAATGTGAACAACTAATGTCATTTTCAAACTTGAATGGAAAAATTTTCAAGAAAATTTATATTACATAATTCGTCTCTTCATTTTTTTTAACAACGTAAAATTTGTGTTTTATTTATCTAATATGCTTGCATGTAATTTATGTCAGTATATTTTGTTTTAAATGAATAAAATACGTTAAAAATGACAATGTAGAGTGGATCTCTCGAAAACTGGAAATTTATATAACACTCTTATTTTATGTATATCTTTAACAAATTTATTTATTTTTCCCTTATATGATTCCATATTTTTTTTAAATACTATGTACAAGTAATTCACTTACAAACTAATTTAGAAGCCTTAAGATAGAAATTGTTGTTTAATAAGATATCCTTGTAATCAGTGAATTACTTCTTTTCATATTTTTGAATGATGAATAAAACGTGAAACAACTTAAAATAAACTTTAAATCCATTCATTTTTCATTTCTAAGATAAATTTGCTTGCATTTCATATGATGTATAAAATTAAGAGAACATTACGAATATTCAAGGATGCAAACATTTTGTTCTTATCATTATAATTGTTTTTAATTGATCATATTATGTAAAGAGAAATGAGTAGAAAAATTATTTGGAAATTAATTTATCAAAAATGTGTTACTTACAGTAATTCTTACTTGTCTGTTAGAATTCAGCTAAACTTCTCATATTTATAACTAACGCAGTTTAAATATTTATTGTTAACATATATTAAAATAAAATCAGTAGAAATAGGATTTAAAAAAATATGAATTTACGAGATGATTTAACTCGTCATCTGTACTCGTTTCAAAACACCTTTTTATTATGTCATATGCTTCTTTATTTTAATAACGATCTTAAGGGAGTAATTTAAACAAATGTCCTGGATTTCAACATCTAACTACATGTTATTAATTTTTTACTTCATTTAATGTCTCTTTCAACTTTTAGCATGCATTCTCCAGAGACAAATAAAGCCTTCGAGTAAAATTACAGTAATTTTATGTTTTGCAGCTCTTTAATTGCTTAGCTTATGTATTACCGACTCGTTATTTTCTCATTATTATTTATATTTTTTTAAAGAAAAGAAGTATTTAGTAAATTGATGAAATGAATGTTACTAAAATTTTAGGTGAAAAAGTTTTAAGTTATCACCTTAATTTTTTTTAAAAAAATGTGAAATGTGTGCACTTTCCATTTGTCCATTTGAAACATTACACGTTTAATAAATAAAAAAAAATATTGAAATATTTCTATAAATTAAAAAGTGTTGTTGTTGTTTCTTATCTCAGTTGATTAGGGAAACATCCAGATCAAATCCATGAACCCGTGTATTTTTAAACAATGCAAAACTGTAGCAGTTGCTCTTATGTCAACCAATCATAGCCAAGTTTCGGGAAGTAGCAACTTAGACACACAGCTTTTGGTCAAGGAGGTCAAACTTTAAGATCCACTACATGCCATTGAGCTCAAGTATGTCTACTGAGAAGCCTAGCAATAGTAGTTTCAACTCACCTACTGCTTGTCCCAAGCAAAGCAGCACCAGGACGGTTTTTTTATACCTAGGCGCTGCTTCAAAGTAGTGGTATCTGTTTTAATCCGGGTAGAAATTTCTGAAAAAGTTAGGCACCACCATGTGTAAGAATCATTATAGCTGTCCTCACGGGTCAAAACCATCTGAAATATCAAAAACCCGTAGACATTCACGTGCGACGGTACCCATTGAAAAAAGTTCTTAACATTGACACTCATACTATTTATATACCTAGACAATACAAAACAATATTCCTCGGGCAGCTATTGCGAGACCAGAGATGACTCTGGAAACAGAGAGTTGTATCCTTTCTAGATTATAAAGGTTTGCTACCAGAGGGAACATGGTAGACATGTACACCATGTTCAAGGATAGGTCAAAGAGAGCAGTTTACATATTTCAATGGTTAAAGCTTCCGTTCCCAGTCCCGCCAGAAAAATATATTTTAAAACTTTTTATTCGCGCTTTGGTTCTACAAACCAAATTGTTTATATTAGCAGATTGATTAATAAATCTCCTAATCTAGGATAAATACCAGATAATTGGGATGTTTTTTCTCAATTCATATAACTCATATATATTCATTATACATATATTATCATTTTATACAATTTATTGAGTTAATAATATTTCTGTTCTTTCAATTTTTTTTCAGAAGTAAATATAAACTATATATAAACCATTTCCAAAATTTTTAGACCTGAAAATGTATTCTGTCAATATATAATACCTCCATTTCATTTTTTAACTTTTATATTGCAATTTTCCAAACTTTTTTACAATTTTTATGAGTACAATGAGTAATAATAATAATCCACTTAATCTACAAATCGATATATTTCAACGTATATATATTTATTTCATGAAAAAACATCTTGAATTTATGGAAAAACATAAACTATAGTTAAATGTATCTGAAATCAAATTAAGATCTAGTAATTCGATATCGTTTGCTTATT
>BMAO01018909.1:0-11246 GCA_019973975.1 Trichonephila clavata | reverse complement strand
TGGGCAGCGTGCGCGAATCGCTTAAATTTCTATCGGCAGTTAAGGAATTAATTACAAACTGTGTGTATAAGTTTTCAAGATAAGTTTAATTTTATATGACAAGCCCTAGGATTAAATGCAATAATTAATGTTTTTAACCAAGAATTGTTAAATTAATAATAAAATACATTGCGCAGTACTTGTACATGTATAAGTGTATTATATCAATGTTATAATGTGTTTTATTTTTATGAAGTCAGAATCTGTGGCGCACACACACACAGGAATTTTTCATGGGAGGGATGGGGGGGGGGGAGTCCAGGGTCGGAAGTCCACAATTCTCGTATCATCAGTGGCGCACACAAGGGCGTCCTAGGGGTCCAGACACCCCCCCCCGAAAGCCCTTGAGTTTTTTCGATTGATGATAATCCTATACATATAACATAAAATTTAATTAAGTACTTGTAATTAACAAATTTTTTATTAATTAATGCTAATTATTAATTCGATAATTTATTTTTTACTTTTGGTTAACAAAATCGACAAAATCAGAAGAATCAATTGGTGTTGTCTTAAGGTATGATACGAGTTGGGGGACTTTCGACATGAAACGACCCCCCCTTCCTTGAAAAATTTTTGTGTAGGCTACTGCGTATCATCAACATAATCTTTCGATTTTGTCAACTTTCGGAGCAAAAACGGTAAAAATTTAATTATTAAATAAATAATTAGCATTAATTAATAAATTAATTGTTGATAACAAATTCTTAAATTTTACGTATTATATACGTAGGATTATAATTAATCGAAAAAATGCATTCTCTCTAGTGGCGCACACAAGGGGGGTCCGTACCCGACGACCCTTTCCCCTCCTTATGTGCGCCACAGGTCATTTTGTTTGTTTACTTTGAGTAAATTAATAATTTTTTTAAATCCTTCGTTTTCGACTTTTTAATATGCTCGCTCCCCATAGAGTTATCACCCCCTGGGAGATGCGCGCCTCATAGCTTGAGAAACGCAGTCATAATCTAAAGAGGATTCTCTGTCAAAAAATATATACCTTAAAATCCGGCATTTAAGGCGCACTTATATAACACAAAAATATCGATGTACGCATTTTTATGTGCCGGAGAAAAAAAATGATAGCTTTAAAAAAAAAAGAGAGAAATATGAGCATAAAAAAGAATCTAAACTTCTACATAATGAATAATTTTTTATTTACAAGAAATGACATACCTAATGAACTTAAAGAGTTGTTATTCTAGAAGTATACACAGAGTAAAATCTGTTTTTGTGCGATCCTTTTTATGCGATTTTATTTTTGTGCGATCTTTTATATGCGGTATATAACTTTCTACGGCTTTGGTACAATTGTAATGTTTTCTATTAATGTACATATATACACTTCAAGACGCTATGTTCATTGGTTATAAACAGTCTCCGCACAATGCAGATTCAATTGCTTCTTCAAACGCACTAACAGCACGCGCTTGATTGAAGGAGAAACATTCAATGACAGTGACATTATCAATAATTTGATAGATTATGAAGACGGACAAGAGGAACCGGATTCTTGAGGGCGGATAAAATATAAAAAAATGCCCTAGAAAATGCTTTTCTGATTTGTTGGAAAGCTAGGATCCACCTTTCCAACAAATCGGAAAAGCCTTTTCTTAAAACAGATACCAATTTCAAAAGGAGTTGGAAATTCCAGAAAGAGCTTTGATCGTGCATATCTGTTTATCGGGACATTTACAAGCAACTGAACAACTGACCTTCGTCTCAAAAACTTATCTCTTAACTTTATGGTGCCAAAAATTAATCGATTGAAATTGTATCTTCAAGTGACGAAAGCGATTCTGAATTAATTCATCAGAAGAAGATGAGTGCTTTGGATTACGATGAGTAACAGTGAATTATGTATGTGCATTTTGAAAACTTCTCCATGTATACAATGCGAAACTAATGTTTTTTAAAATATTTCCATGAGTAATATTTTTATTTTACATGGAAGTAATTTTCTTCAATAAATTTCGTAAATGATTGGCGTATTTTCTAAGTGCGACTTTTTTATGCGGCACCTCTTCATCGCATAAAAAAAAATTCTGTAGTATTTCGACGAATTTGTTTGTTATGTGTAAGAATTTATGAAATTTCCGAATATTTTTTTTCCTGCGATCCTGATCTACCGCACAAAGACAGATCTACTGTACTATTTTTGTCTGGAGTCCGAGATAATACCACTGATAAATGACTTCAAATCATAAGAGCATTGTGTGTATACAATTCAGGTTTCTTCTTAAAAAGGGGCGGCCGTGGTAGCCTGGTGGTCAAGGTAACGTACTCGAGGCAGGCGTGCAAGGGCTATCAAGGCTACATATTGCACCGAACAAAAAAAAGTAGCTCTGGTGGCACAGAAGAATAAATTCTAAAGAAATATTTTTTTTATAAAATCAATTTTTAAAGTAAAAAATCTGGAAAAAAGTTTTGAAAAAATAGTAAAATCAAACATAAGATTAGGAGATGAAAAAAATTAATGGTAATACGAAATGCCTATCACACATGAGAACACGAAAAGATTTGGATAGGGGCTATATATATATATATATATATATATATATATGAAATATACGTGACCGTTGGAATGTTTTTCTTAATATTATCGCTGTTGTTGATGGTTTCTTTGGCTGGGATTGACGAGGCAGTCCTGTGATTAGTTCAAACTGTTTGATTTCCACATCTTGAACACATAAAGAAAGATAAGGACTACACAATACACACACACACAAGCTGCAGCCGGCTACATGTTGAAGGCAGACAAATACAGAAGCGAAAGATAAGCCTGTCTTCAGGAATCTCGGTATTTATAGGCTTCTCAAATCACATGATCTGAGTGGGTAGCTAGATGTAGTTTAAAATATTCTCGTCAGGCAGCTGGCTAATTTATTATAAAAATGTGGGCCCTGAAGGGATGGACCAGATAATTAAAAGGTATTCAAAAGGATTATATTACTGGGAATTATTACATTTATATATATAAATAAAAAAACGCATGCGCGTTTAAATTTAACTGATTTGGTTGGGTAGTATTTCTATATATATATATACTACCCAACCAAATCAGTTAAATTTAACCGCGCGCGTGTTTTTTCTTTAGAAACATATACACAGCATATGAAGGTGGACGAATAGTGAAGGCATTTAATTAAAATATGAAAAACTGGCAGGTCATGCCGGTAAAAGCTGCATCATGGTGGACTTTTTCAGAGTCACAAATATCTATGTATCGAGTTTTCCTTCCGAAAAAGCTGTCCAAGGGGAGTATGAAGGAATTTGTTGATAAATTGCTGATACAAAGTCCTCGTTATCGATGATTTTGCAAAACACTGTGACTGGGATTTATTTTTGTTTGTCCATTACTAAATTTGTATGTCATAACCTCATAACCCTATCATTTCCTGTTAATATCATGATCTGTTCAAAAATACAATCGCGGCAAAATGGTTTTAACCGCAAGTGCATGCATAGTCATTCCTTTCTTTGAAACTCATTTCTATCTGTGGCAAAACAAAAAAGAGCAGTTTGAATTTTTGCAGTCACAGTGATTTTTTAATAGCATGTGATTGGTGAGATAGAGAGAGATTCTCACATTAAATGTTATAGGTTTTATTCATATTTGACTCTTTATAATCGCTCTAGTTAAAGTACACTTCTAACCCCTTAACGAGCTATAGAAAACTGGGAGAAAATATACATTTTTATTTTAGAAGTCGGCCGATGGTAACATCTTCAGTTTTTATTTTCCTCTTTCAGTTTTCTATAGAGTATCCCAGAATTAGCACCCAAACTCTGCCCAGCCAGATTCCTCGTTGGAAGTACAAAAAATGCCAAATGAAATGTACCCGTACGCAGGGACGTCTTAAGACTCTTTTAGGCCCTGGGCCCAGAGAAATCTTAAGATATTTTAAGACCCTGGGTCGCTATGCAAATGTAGGCCAGACCTGAGATATTTGAAAGTAGACAGTATATAGAAGTGGTCATCAAATTATGTTCCACGGAACCCCGGGGTTCTACAAGGCATAACCAAGGGTTTCACGAGTTAGAATAAAAAAAAATAGAGAAGAAATAAATATGTAATGAAAAATGGTTTCACTTTTTCTATGAAGTTTATAATTACAAGTATCTAAAGCTCTCCCTCCTATTTCATTAAACTAAAAAAATTTATTTATGGATAATAACTTTATTTTGCAACACTTTTTAAACTTTTATTTAATATAAAAAAGAATATTAAAAAGTTTTATCTTTTTTTATATATATATATTCTTTCTACTAGATTGTGTGAATATTCTATTGTTTACTATCTCGGGTTCCACGAGATAATTTTATACTCGTTGGTTAGTTCAATGTCTTGCAAAACTAAATAGTTTTCTAATGGAAAATGCACCTTATTATATTTATGGAAAACAACACCTATAATGACGGAAAGGGAACAACATATCAACAGATTTTAAATTCTAAATTTAAGCAAGAATAGCTTCTAAATTTTAGGCTGCAAATTCTTTCTCTCTCATGCAAAATACATAGGATTTCTCACACAGCTATAAACATTTTAATGCCATTTAAATGAAATATAATTAAGTGAAATATATTTCTCAACGTGAGTGGCTACAAAACAAAGCATAAAAACTAATTAAACTTTAGGATATGTAATGCAATTGCATTTAATCTCAATAGACCTAGACTTCGACCAATTTGTGTAAAAAATCTAGCATATATCCCAATTACTAAATATTATGCATGGTAGGTGAAACTTGAATCACAAATTAATATTATTAATAAATAAATTATATTAAAAAATCATCTTAAAATTTTTTAATAATAAATGCGATACTTTCTTTTGTATTTACAAAAAGTGCCTTTAACATGTTGATTCCTTTAAATATTATTTTGAGATATGTTTTTCAAAGTATATGTAGTGGCAACGGTAGCCAAGTGTTCAAGGTATCGTATCATCGCTGGGAGTGTCATGAGTTCGAGCCTAGTACGCTGAGAGCCGCCATATAGGGGAGCGATGCACGCTAAATCTGTCTAGAGCTCAAACGTCTTCAGGTGGTGTGGTAGTTAGGAAAGGGGGTTGCCAGCTCAGATGTCGTCCCCGTCACTTGACTATGGTTCAAAAGTATGAGGTCCGTCGCCAAAAGCCCTGGTGTAGCTGAACAGTGCGACGTTAATATTCACTCACTCAAAGTATATGTATGGAATTTTGGTGGGTTCCACGAAACCGGTTTCTAGTTCTAGGGGTTCCGTGAGTTGAAAAAGTTTGAAGAGACCACTGTTGTATAATAGGAAGTATTTCATTTGCCATCCCATCCGACAAAAAAAAAAATCTAACACACATTTCATGGACCCCAAATTAGGAAAATTCGAATGAAAAAAAAGAAAAAAAACCGCACCAGCGTTTTTTGAATTAAGATTCGAGTACATCACTTACAGTAGAACATTTATCCGAATCAGTTGGGACCGGACACCGTTCGGATACGCGATTGTTCGAATAACTGAAAACCGAATACAATGCATGCAGTATGTGAAACATTATTGGACATACGAATATTGGAAACGTTCATGAAGAAAAAGCAAAATGTGATACAATGCATGAAGATGTGAAACAAAGAGTTCTAGTCTCGAACCCGGGTCCCCAAGAGGCGGGCCCCGATTTCGACAGGGGCCCAGTCACTCCGGAACTTACGCGAACAGATCACCTGTCGATAGCATGGGTCGAGTTGCATCTACGTATTCAATTTCGTAGCTCTGGGGTCAAAAACTCGGTTCCTTGTTTGTCTGTCCGGGTGGAATTTTGTAATTGATTTTAAACTAACTTCCCGATGAGATAGATACTTGAAATTTGAAATATAGCTCAGAAGTGGATGACAATGCATGAAAATGGTTATAAAATCATGGTACATAAAACCTTTTTTATTATTAAGAAAATTATCAAACTTAGCTAGAGCAATTTTTGTTGGGGGGGGGGGGATTTTCTTCCTCGTACGCGTTATAAATAGCGAAATCCGTTTGCAAATATCTCTCGTATTGTTTTCAAGTTATGTTACACAAAAACATTTCAGCATTTTACCTCTACGTGCTTAACTAATAAAATTTATAAATGAAGACTTTGTTATTTGAAAAGGGGTTACCGTAAAATACGGCGTGCGTATATAATATGCACCTATGCTTTCATGTTGAATTTTTTAAAATTTTTGGTATATTCGCCGTATAAAACATGCACCTACTATTTTTTTATGAAGAAACCTTAAATATATATGTGCATGCCCTTATGTTCTAAAGTCATTTACTGGTGGTATTTTCCCAGGCTTATGAAAAAAATCGGTATTATTCGTTTTATAGGGGAGCAAACAAAAAACAAATTTCTTGCTCTTTGCTTTTGGAAATTCAGTAATAAGGAACTACGCAAAAATATCCATATTCAGAAACTACGCACTTTTTATTCAACAGTTAAAAATACTATTAATAAATTTTTATGCTCCAGTTTTTGAAAATTATAAAATATTTATAGATGTTTGACAATCGTTTGGATTTCTGACTCGGAAGGGTTATTTTCGATTTTATGCAGAGAAGAAAATACTGCATTATTTACATCCTGCTTCATAAGGTATGTTTTCACAGTTTCCAAACATTGCAAAGCATTAGAAAATGTAACAGTTTTGATAGGCGTTTCATTTATCACTTTCTACAACAGAATCGCTAATCATGGCTTCGACAAAATCAACAATTCCCTCGACTTCAGTTGAGCATTTAAGCAGTTCATAATCGTTATCATTATCTTTGAAATCTTAAGATAGTCCTGCATTGAGGAGGGAAGTGAGATAAGAAAGGAATTTCCTGTCCTATTCAAAATTCATACGATTGGTTACACTCATAACTCATCTGCACTTGTAAAGTCTAATATTTAACTCATGCTTGTCTAAAGTGCGGCCCCAAAGCCTTTAAAATGCAGCCCAAATTACAAATTATTGAAAAATATTTAAATTTACACATTTTTATTAAAAAAAAAAAAAATGTTTGCAATATGTTTCATATACAATCGATTCGTTGACTTTTAATTTTGAAATAAAAATTTAAATAAAAACATCTTAGTATGCCATGAGAATTTACGTTTCGAATTGCGTATGTATCCACTTTTCGAAAAAAGGAAAAGTATTTCAACATATTTTTTTACCCCGTTTTCTCTAGAAATAAATAAATTACCTTCAAATCTTCAATGGAATCCATTGAACTGCAAGTGGCATTCAACTGAAGAAAATTTGGGAATGTTTATATATATACTGGAGTTTTATGCAGATTACCTACACCACGTGCGATAAATATCCTCATTTTCACACTCATGCTTGATTAATGTTTTCAACTTTTGGTAGTACCTATTATTTGTGAACAGTTATTTCCAAGAATGAAGCATGCAAAAAACAAAAATAGGACAAAGATAGCTGACAAACATCTTGAAAAAAGCATTAAGAGTTGTAACTTCGTCTATTGAACCCGATATCGATTTGCTCTTGTTGAACAAAAGCAAATTCATCCATCTCATTAACTTGATTTCTTTCCATCTTTATGAAATCCAAACTAAAATGAAACGAAACTTTTACAAATTTAAATTAAATATGTACCTATACATATCTAATTCAAAAAATTTAAAAAAAATATTATAGAGAGAAATTTATTTATTTTTATAAAACTACACATAGAGTTAATTTTTATTTAAATTTGTTGAAAAAATATTGTATGTGCGGCCCAGAAATTTTTTTTTTTTTTGCAATGCGGCCCACAAGCTGTCATAGTTTAGACACCCTTGATTCAACTACACCTTTTCCTGTCGAAATATGCAACTCCCAAGGAAAGTCTTTTTTAGTTCCAGACAGAAAATATGTCATTTGAAACGAAATCCAAGAAAAAATTTAAGCTATTTAAATAATTCATTAATTCGGGGTTTATTATTCGTTAAATAGGGGGCATTGCCTTCATTTAAATCGGGGAAAGAGAAAAATTTGTTAAGTAGGGGGTTCGGTAAATCGGAGTATGAGCGTATTAGATATATTCTTAAATATGTTAAAGAAACCACTGTTTATAAAATTCAAATTGTCGTAAGAAATATCATAAAGCAGTAAAATGTAAAAATGCAGAATTATTATTGCCAAGATGATGATAATCTTTGTCTACTGTTAAAGGATATGAGTTAAAGTATTCGACTACCCTAAAATCGTGAATTTTTAAAAAATTTTATAACTTTATAATTTATTGACTTTATAAAAACACCAAATTTTTTAATTTTCCATTCACTGGAACAAAAACTACAAGTGTTTTAGTAAAATCAGATGCCCATTAACTTGAACAAGATCCCAAACTTTAAAATGCGTTTTACGTGAATTGTTTTTTTTTGAAAATGCTCAAACGGGAACAGGGGGTTGCTAAAAAGTTTTGAAAATAATTAACTGAAATTCTTTGTGTGTGTTCTGTGCAGTAGCGCACACAAAAACTTTTCAAGGGGGAGTCCATGGTCGAAAGTCCCCAACTCGTATCATACTCAAGGCAACACCAATTGATTCTTCTGATTTTGTTAATAAAAAATAGTAAAAAATAAATTATTGAATTAATAATTAAAAGATTAATTAATAAAATAAATTGTTAATAACAAGAACTAAATTAAATTTTACAGATTATATCAATTGAAAAAAACTCAAGGGCTTTGGAGGGTGGGGGGTTCTGGACCCCAGGACACCCCCTTGTGTGCGCCACTGGTTCTGTATAATAGTAGAAGGTTTTTTACCTTCAGATTTATCACAATCACGTTTTTATTACAAAATTTACAGTTCCCTTATGTGAGTATAATCACTGTTTTTTTAAGAAAACTTAATATAACTAACATAAGTGCTCTAGTTTTTGTAAAAATTAAAAATATTTCTTACCTTCAATATCATTTTAAAATGAATTAGCAAATCAACACATTAAATATGAAACATTGAAATTTGTTCACCAAACTTTCGTACAGATTGGGACCGTTTGGTGTAATTTTTTGTAAAATTTTTATCCATTTTTTTTACCCATTTAGTAGAATTTTCTTTTTCTCTTCTTAACTTTAGCATATTTTTCTCAAATTTGTACAAATAAATCTAAAAATCACAAAAAAATTCCCCCTATCTCCATTTTTTAAAAAAAAAAAAGTTGTCGTAAAGTAGTCGGATACCATTAAGAGTCAAGATAACGATTTTTTTCATTTAAAAAAATGCTTAAATAATAATAATGTAACTCTTTAGCCTTACTTTTATTTCATATGAATGTTGAGAGTAAAAAGCAACAAAAAGAGAGTATATATACTATACTTATTTCTATTACTGAAACTATAGTTTTTATCTTTGTTCGTCCATCTTTCGTCTCCATAACTTCAAGGTCAATAATGGATTGTAAATTTACAATAAAAATAAAAAAGGACACATTTTTGATGATGTTCTCTGAATTTTAAGGACCCTGTATGATAAATAGTTACACATAATACAATCTTGTGAATTTATGTTAATAATCTAGCACTTATTTTGTAACTCGCAAACGCGAACAGAATTTTAATCAATGATTTAGATGTGCTCCCTTAGTATTATAGAAAATGATTTAAATTCCGAACACATAATTATACAGATAAATGTCTTAATATATAAGTAAATTCACAAGGTTATATATACATACAACTATTTATCACATTGCATCTTTAAAATTCAGAAACGTTCATTAAAATTGCGTTTTGTTTTTGTTTTTTGCATAATTCAACATTAAAGATACGATTTGGGGAATAAATTATACATTTATACTTAATCAGATTATTTAATATAAATGCAGATTAGAATTTTATCAAATGTATGAATAAATATGAATTAGTTATGACAGTATCATATTAAATATGGAGCATTGTTCTGTGAGAAATTATATCAATATATATTCTTTAACGTTTTCTTAAGAAATTAAATTGTATTTACGCAGTTATTAGTTAAAAGTAATGATGAGTTAACTACGGCCCATGGGTCAAATATGGTCAGCTAGAGGTCCTATCGGAACCTCAGTAGAATTTGAAAACTATCAAACGCAATTTTAAATGTAAGCGTTTTCAAAAAAAAAAATTCCAAAAGGGAGTGTTTTGTTCTTGCACATGCGATAATTTTTCCATAAAAATTGAACATTTTACTATTCAAAATACAGCTGTGAATATTTATATAAATTTTTTTTTAAAAACATCTGCATGCGCAAAAAATGGAGCCAACCTGATTTAATATGCATAAATTATTAAAATACACCTAATTCTATTTTTACGTGATTGATAGATTTCCCAAAGAAAACGTGTAAAAAAATTAGTGTTACATATAATATACCATTATTACGTAAACTAATTTTTAATTCAAGATTTGATACTTAAAATATATATATAGAGAGATTTTTAATTCGTTTAAAAATTCGTATAATCACAGTACAAAACTAATCCTGTTTTTACTCTATAAATTCGTACCCAATGAATATGTGTAAAAAAAGTTTGTATAAAAAATATATTGCATATATTGAAGAACAGAAAATTCGTTGTCCTTAGAAATTAGCGTGAATAATACAATAAACAACAAGTTTTTATGTAAGGATCACAAACTTTTTATTTCAAGAATATTGTACACATATATCATACAAACTAAATTATGATTTGAAATGGGGGGAAATTCTAAATCTCTAATTCACAGTGGTCTTCAAACTTTGCTCCACGGAACCTTGGGATTCCGCGAGTCACAATGAAAAATCGAAAAGAAAATTATAAATATATATGCAAAATGGATTCACGTTCTCTATGAAGTTTATACAATTACAAGTATCTAAAACTCATCCTATTAATTAAAACTGAAAATTTTACTTATATATATATAATAACTTTATTTTGCAACACTTTAAACTTTTATCATAATATAATAAAATAATATTAAAACGTTTTATCTCTCTATATATTTCCTGCTAGATTGTAAATATTCTATTGATTGAATGATTATGATTTGAAATGGGGGTAATTCTAAATCTCTAATTCACAGTGGTCTTCAAACTTTGCTCCACGGAACCTTGGGATTCCGCGAGTCACAATGAAAAATCGAAAAGAAAATTATAAAATATATGCAAAATGGATTCACGTTCTCTATGAAGTTTATACAATTACAAGTATCTAAAGCTCATCCTATTAATTA
>BMAO01018908.1:0-30713 GCA_019973975.1 Trichonephila clavata | reverse complement strand
TTCCCCTACCAAAAAGTGCTCAACGCCGCTAAAGAAGTTTTCACTTCAAAATATTAAATCCCCAAACTATTTTCTCATTGGCTGCTTATAACCGATATCATAATATTTTCTATTACTTTGAGCAGTGTATTAAAATAATGATGAAAACTTTTTTCGGAAATATACTGGATTTTATTTTTCTCTCTTGTTTCGAAAGGTAAATGATAAAATTGGTCTCTAAAAATAAGATTTAAATGTGAATAAGTAAGTTGAGAGACGGAAAAAGCAAATCTATTGAAAACATTGAATGCATTTATACCTGCTTATTGTGAACTAAACAATGATACACTGCTGGCCACCGTAAATGCAACACCCTGAAGGAAGCACGCAAATAACATGGAATTTACAACCTGCATTAGTCGGAGGTGAGATATGCAAATGATTAGAATTTCAGAGCAGACACACATCACGCATGCCTGTGGCACCACCTCAAAGCTCTATTTAAAGCTTGGAGATTTCAACGATTTCAGTTCAGCAAATTGTTTTTCTTCTTCAAAAATGATCAGTTAAGTCTCATAGAAATCAGCGATCAGCTTTTAATCAAGTATCCGAGTTCGACAGAGGAAGGATAGTGGCTCACCGAGATTGTGGATTATCTTTCAGGGAAATCGGTAGTCGTGTTGGACGAAAACCAAACAACTGTAATGCGGATATGTGATCGTTGGATGCAGGAAGGTACGACGGACCGATCACATCCACCTCAGTGCACCACTTCACGTAAGGACAGGCAAATTATGCGCATGACAGTGGCTGATCGCTCAGTCACATCACGAACCATAGTACGGCACATTGACGTAACGCATCATTCAGTGTCTGCGCGTACTATTCGACGCCGTTTACAGCAGAGTGGTCTGACCGCAAGACGTCCATTGCTTCATCTACCCTTGACGCAGAACCACAGACGTCTCCACCGCCAATGTTGCGATGAAAGAAGGATGTGGGTGGCAGAATGGAATGAAGTTGTCTTTACTAACGAGTCACGCATCTGTCTGCAACAGCACGATGGTCGGATTCGAGTCTGGAGACACCGTGGAGAGAGGATGCTGAACAGCTGCGTTATGCACTAGGGTATTATGGTATAGGGCGGTATTGGATATCACTCTCGCACTCCTCTAGTACGTATTCCCGGTAATTTCCACAGCCAGCGCTACATCTCCGAGGTGTTGGAGCCAGTTGTCCTTTCTTACCTTCAGGGCTTGACCACAGGTATATTTCAATAGGATAATGCGCGACCACACGTGGCACGCTTTGTCCAAAGGTTCTTCGTCAATCACCAGATTGAATTGCTTCCCGGTCCGGCTCTTTCTCCGGATCTTTCGCCGATAGAAAACATGTGGTTCATGGTTGCTCAACAATTGACCCAGATTACACCTCCAGCTGCCACACCAGAGCAACTTTGGAAACGTGTGAAGCTGCTTGGTCTGCTGTACCCCAAGAACACATTCCAAGTCTCTTTGAGTCAATGCCGAGGCGTGGGGCAGCGGTGATCTCCAACAATGGCGGCTATTCTGGCTACTGATTCTGGCAGGAACCACACTTCACAGAAGTGTATAAATTTAATCATTTGATATTTGGTCAACATGTTATCTACAAAATAAATTGTGTTGTACTATCTCTTGTCTTTCTAGGTGTTGCATTTACGGTGACCAGCAGTGTATTTACAATTAAACGATGGTGTAAAACTCATTTGAAAATAGTTCCACCAATACAAACTTTCATTAAAGGATAGAACATTAAAACCAGTGAAATATAATTTTAGTACCACACATCGCATGCCATAGAAATTATTTAAATACAGAACTGAACTCAAAATTATTTTTAATTTTTACCTTTGTATTGTGTGAATTATTAAATTAGGTTCATATTTATTTGAATTTAATAAAACACGTTTCTTGTCTGAAACTTTACTACGCATAGTTTGCTTAATAATTCATAGCAACGATTTTTATTGAAATTGAAGAGCGCAAAAATTTACTTACATACACATAACAATATAACGTGTCTTAATGTATCAAATCTACCTTTAAAAATTCTAAATCATTAAATAAAGACACTTATAACTGTAGAAGCAAATTTTGTTAATATTTCATTATAAATGTACTACTTTGATCTTTGTTTTTCATTATAATAATGGAAGATTATTTTTAACACTTAACTATTTAAAATGAAATGCCATTTAAAACTCATGGTAATTTAATTTAAAAAGTCTAGACAACGGATAAGATACTTTGTTTTTTTGCTTTCAATTTGAAAGATTTAGAACAAAGATAATTTCTCTCCCTCCCTTTTTGAGAATATATAAATTCGAATCATTAATTGAATTAAGTTTGGAATGATATGCGATATATTACGGCAGGCATTGGAAAGAAAAAATATTTTAAAAGTTTAAAGTCAATTCTACTCTATGATATTCAGTATATCGAAATTCTAAATCATTATTTAATCATTATTCATAATGGAATAAATTATTTTGAAATATCGGATCAAAAATACAGTTGCTTAACTCATTCAGGGCCAAGCGGTATTACTTGTTAAGCCTCTCTAACTTCATATAAAATTTCATATATAAAATCATTACTGTAATAAAATAGTCCGAAATTTATAGTTTATAATCCTTCCTAATTCCATAGGTTTCAAACTGCGATCACACCGGTATGATCATAGGCTCAGGACGGACAAAACGGAATCTCAAATATGACCACAGTTGAAAATAAAGAAACTCGAGCTGCCACCCTCTTCTCCAAAATTGCACACCATGCCGACGGGAGGAATTTGAGCCTTGGCAGATTTAATGAGCTTCAGGCATTCTCCAGAGGTCTATGCATTAGGTTTTCCCTAGACTATGCACTAAGTTTCTTGTTTTTCACGCACCAGGTTGCAAACCAGAGATTCAAACAGCCGGCCATCATTTAGTGACCATAACTACTTGGCTACCGCAGTTCTAATGTCATAAGAGAGAATTAAGTTTAAGATATATGTAAAAGTTGGAAATGGTCTTAAGTTTACCGTCTTCTTTCGGAACTTCGACTTTGCCAAGGTATAGGTTTTTTAATATTCGGTATCACTTGAACTAGAGCATTCCCATGAATTTATTTTCATATTTTTATAATAAAAAATTATTTCAATTTAATTTTTTGGCAAAAAAAAAATGAAGAAAGAATGGCACATTTTCAAATCAATATCCTTTTAAGATGAGTATCCTTCGCTAATAATAATTTTGCCTGTAGATCGCTTTCTCAACTAAGCCTGAACTAGGAGTTTCAAAAATGTACAGACAGTGTTACTATCAAATGAAATAATTGATGTATTTTATTAAATTTTCTCTCATCTGATGTATTAAAATATTGTTATGTATTACGTGTCAAATAATGTAAATAATCCGTAATTGGATGTGTAATGCATTTATATTATTCTATGTTATATTTATTTTGAGTTAAAATTGTAATATTCGCAAATAACGTCGTCTCTTACGTTATAATGGTGATTCAGTGGGAACTCGGCGAAATGTTGGTGACATCGTTAAGTTGGCATCATTTTTGGCGACAATTTTGGCAACTTGACGACCTTTTTTTGGCGAGTTATTGATCCTCTGGAAATTTAGGAGATAATTCCATTAATTTTAAGACCTATGACGCAAGCGGATCTTTCTCGAATGTTCCACGAGGCCAATAAAAAGAGAGATGCTCGTCGAAAGTTAGTCTCTGGTTTTAAATAGTTATTTTTAGACTTGCCTTGACCATGATTACCGATCAGCTCGGCTGTTGAATAGGACGAGCAGTGCTTGTGAATAATCTTTCACATACTTGTATTTAAGACACTGTTAATTGTGTATGAGTGCTATTGAAGGTGTATAGACCTTCTGAGATTTATTCTGCGAATATTGCTGCTGAATTCTGTTTTAGATTTTCAGCAATTCTCATCGCTCTTAAACAACTGTCTTATTCCTTGCGACTGATGTGCATAAAATTCTCGAACCTCGAGCAATGAAAAAATATGAATAAATCCATTTCTAAAATATATATTCAAGTATCAAATATTTTTAATTATGCACTTTTGAAAAAGCATGGTTCCTTACGAAGCACGTGTTCTTCAATTGTAAAATGTTTTTTAAAATCGCAGCTCATATCCTGTGCAACATACTCTATGTAGCTCATATTCCTTCTCATACTCCATGTACAAACAGAATGAACAAAGGACCCTCCCCGTGTTTCTATTTTCTCAATTTTTAAACTCCATATTATAGATCATTTGTATTAAGTTTGATATTAGCTCATTTTATGGGATAACCTGCCTTTAATCATTAGGCGCTTTAAAAAAAATTCGTATATTTAATTATTTGTACTAATCGTAAATAATCCTAATATTTAAAATTAAGCACTTGTACTGTTAAAAGAAATGGATACAAAGAATTTTTGAAGCGTATCATTAAAAAGATGCTTTATTTACTTACAAGAAAGAGTCGTTGGATATTGTATGCAAACTACTTCTAGAATTTATATTTTAATCATAGGATTAAGTTTTGTCAAAAACATTGGACACCCGTTTGCAGTGCCCTATATTTCCAGTAATAGTGAGTATAATAGCAGCCAAAGCGTATTTAACGCAAACTTTTTATTCTGGTAATCACTCAAATGATCGAAAATATCTGGCAATGAATGATAATATAAAAGAAATATACAAAAATTAAGTACGTCATTTATTCATCCTGCAAGTAATATGTATTACAATTCTTTCTCTTGTAATGAGCTAACATTTTTAGAATCATTGAAAAAGATTCCAACTTAAGCAACATAACTGTAACAGATGATTATATATCAGCAAATAAAGTAATCAGATAAATTAGAATTACATGAATTATACATTGAATTAAAGGAAATGATAATATGCAAGATAAATTTCAACTACTGTGCAATCTCCCAAGTTGCAATTTCAGCCTTAAGTACTTGTAGTAACACACAATTCAGTGCCGAACTAAAATTGCAGAGCTCATTTCATATGGCTGGACTATAGCATTACAGTGTGTCCCAAGTCATGGTGAGATCCTTAATAATGAGAGAGTGACCAGAAAGCTAAGCAAGGAGCTGAGTCATCTCAACCGGAAGTCCCCTTGACCCACAAAAGGGCAATTAACATTGCAACTACATACATTGACAAATATACTGCCACTCCACAAAAACCCAAAAGCCTTGGAATGACATGGAAGACCCTGGTCACAGTGGGTCCTATCCCGAGGCACTTGGAGAGAGCCAAGGTCTTACCACCGGACACGAACTTTTGGGAGTATACATCCACTAACTTGGTCTGGATGCTGACTAGCTCTGCCCTCTTTACGAGAACTTGCTCCAATACACGGGCCTCGAGGATTATCCGCTTGACAATGTCGTCATTCGGAACTTGGAGGTTCGTCGACAAATAATCAAGAAGTCCAGCAAGGCGTTGGATAAATAAAAAATACTACTGCATAATTTAAATAGTCAATTAAAATAAGTTTGAAATAAATATAATTGTAAATATAAATCATTTTGAAAAATAGAGAGTTGGGGCTCGGCTTATTTGGAACCACTCCTTCACCGTTTTGCCTACCTAAGGGTGTGGGGGGGGGGACAAAGCATCACCAGAAACTTCCATGTAATAACTCTTATTTTATTACTATTCAAACACACTTAATCAATCACAAGTGAAACTACAAAAGGTGACCTTAGGAGTGATACATAAAGCGAGCAATCTATTGTAAGTGAACAACTCTAAGTAAACTAGTCTAAGTGAACAACTCTAAGTAAACTAGTCTAAGTGAACAACTCTAAGTGAACTAGTCTAAGTGAACAACTCTAAGTGAACAAGCGCAAGACATTCGATTAACTAAATCTGATTCAATCTATCTTAGATCCTTAAATCCACTGAGTTATTATCTTAGCAACTGCTTCCTTATCTCACGTTGATAATGAAATAATGAAGTATTCTCCCCCTACGAATCAACGCAACAGCTCTCCTGCTCCTTATCTGTCTCACATTTACAAAACCTTGACTTTATATAGTCAAACTAATTTAAATATCAAGGTTTCTTCTTGAGAGGCTGTGAATTAACACGAATGCTAGCCCCAAAGTTTCCCCCAGAGAATTAGAATTAAGGTCGCGTATAGATCCGTCACAAGAGTAGTAGTTTCTTATCTCAAGCATGCTTGTTCGCTTGTCTATATACAGGGTGAGTCGGAATGAATACTTTGACTACAAACGGCTATAACTATTTTGTTAGACATTTGAAAAAAAAAATTCATTTTGGGATCCGAATTTTTTGTAGTGTCCATGAGTTTTTCCAACCACTACGCGCCATGATCTCGGGTGGATAAACTGATTCGAACCCGACCTTTTTTTGAGTTTAGAGTTTTGTAGTTGGCAACAGCTGCAACGTAGATTAAACTAACTTAGCACGTGTATTTAAGGAGACCGAGGTTGGTCAAGAGATGATCGTCGGTTTCAAACGAAATGATTTTGCTCTTCGACTGAAGGCATATTAGATATGTGCAATTAGTTTGTTGCTTAGTATTTTTTAAGATGTTTTGATTTTTTTAAAAGTTAGAAAAATGAAGGAGGGGTTCGAATCGGTTAACCAAAGCCTGGTTATATTATATTTTGATGATTATATTTTGTAACTTAATTTTTTAATCGCTCCAGTGGCGAGAAGATTCACTTAGCTTATTTAAAGAATAAAATATATGTTTAGAGAAACTGCTTTCTTACCATGCCTCCTCGACATAAAATTTCGCTGCCCAGCTTTGCCTGCGTTAGTTCACCATGAAGAATTATATCATATTTAATGGAAGATAATTTATCGATAAGATTTACACAAAATGTAGACGGAATTCCACATTTTGTATACATACGTGATAGATGTTTTATATGACTTCCCTTGGCCACACGAACGACATCTAGGTGGTACACTATTTCACTGTATACATTATGAAGCATCTGTGCAGTCACCGATTCAAGCGCATTACAAATTAGAACTGTCAGTTCTCCAATTGTTTCGGGCATTGGAAGCACATACACATGTCTTTCTCATAATATAATGAAAACCCACATGGTGTCAATACCAGTGATTTCGATGGCTAAGAGCTGAATACATCGTCTGCATCTCCACTTCGGCCAATCCAACGCTTTGGAAGAGGTTGGTTTAAAAATGTGAAAACCTCCGTACCTAAATGGAAGGGGGAGGGGGAGATGCTCCATCTTCCTTAAAGATATAAACCGGGGAATCAGTCTGGCTGTGGCATCAACTATAGCTGAAGCATATCAAAGTAAATATTTGTTGTAACAACTTCATTCACAGAAGGAAAAAGGACCGTTCAATTTACGTTTCGCTTGTCCGTGTGACCAAGGAAAGGCACAGAGAACAATTATGACGAAAGTATACAAAATTTTGAAGTTTCTTTGATATTCTGCGTATATATATCTTATCGGCAAATTATATTTCCTATAATTGTTATATCTATAATCATATTTTGACATACCCGGTACACTGGCTATTATTTGAAATTGAAAACAACGGAATATTCTATCTGCAGTGACATATGTGATATGTTTTACTATTCACTTGACAATTACCTTCTCAAGATATATTGTATCCTTTATAGTTGGAGAATAGTATCTGAGAGAACACAATAAAACTAAACCAATGATCAAGGTCTGCAAGACATCGTTTTCTTTACTTTTACAGAACCTATTCAAAGATACAGATTTAAAATCGGTGTTGAACATACACTGTTTTAAAGAGAGCACTAGGGGCTCTTGTAGCTAACATTATTTCGCTCATTTTCCCAACTTTATTCCCACTTTAAAGGAGTGGGTTTCTAGAACCACTTGCTCGTTAAAGTAGGCATTCTTTCGCACTCCGTTAAATTTTAAAGTGTACTTTCTGCTCAAACTAGCCTTACGAGATTTTTGGAACGACTTCGTTCGAAGAATCTTGCATTATTTTTTCTTTATTTAATGCTTTGAAAGTGTAAAAACACGATACTATTTCGTATCGTTTTGTATTCGAAAAGTTCTAAAATATACAGCGTGGAAGAATAGATAGAATATTTTCTAAACACTTATACCAATATAAAAACGTGTTCCAATTCTCAATATGAAAAATTTACTTTTCTTACTTGGATGCTGTGATCAAAAGAATAAGCTTTATGTGAATAAATATATTAGAGAATGCATTCGTTGTCGTGTAAAATAACGAGAAAATCTCGGGAAAATTCGAGAAACATAATTATGTCTCCTATTTTTTGCCAAAAACCTGTCAAAGTATGCGCTGACACATTCAGAGTACATTTCTTTTTTAAAATAGCATACTAAAAATAAATGTATTTTGGGGTGAGTGACTGAATATCAACGTCGCACTGTTCAGCTACACGAGGGCTTTTAGCAACGGACCTAGTAATTTTGAACTGCGGTCAAGTGACGAGTGAGTGAGAGAGAGAATATTAACATCGCACTAATTAGCAACACGAGGGCTTTTGGCGACGGTCCGCGTAATTTTGAACCATGGTCAAGTGACGCGGACGACACCTGAGCTGGCACCCCCTCTCCTAACTACCACACCACACCAACGGAGGACGTTTGAGCTCTCGACAGATTTAACGTGCATCGCTTCTCCTACACGGCGGATATTTTAGTGTACTAGGATCGAACTCATGACACGCTAGTCATGATCCGATGCCTAGACCACTCGGCCACGTCAAGTGACGAGAACGACACTTGAGCAGGCACCACTACACCAATGGAATGCCGTGTGAACTCTCGACCGATTTAACGTGCATCGCGCCCCTACACGGCTGGTCTTCAGTGGTACTGGGCTCAAACTCATGACACGCCAGCTATGAGTCTATTACCTTTACCATCAGTGGCTCTTCAAAAGTATTTTTGGATTAAAACCAAATATTTTTAATACTTAACCAGAAATACTTAAATTTTAGTCGTGAATTTAGTAAAATTTAAATAAGTGAAAGTTGAGCATTTTCTTAAAACATTTTTAAGGCAGTCAGAGAAAAAGTAATATACTTTTATCAACAAAAATATTACTAAAATAAACTAGATACATTTACATACAAAGTATACCAAAAGTGTTGTTGTTGTTGCTAATGCCACCTGTCTGACGTAGTCAGTTCGAGGCCCGCGAATATCATGGCATCGGGCTAGATAGTAAGCCTGTCGGTAGCCGTAGTTTTGATCACCATGCAGATGACCGTAAGATTTTGCTCGGTTCCACCCCAATTTTGAGGGAGAACACCCTGGGAGTGGTTAGGGGCCTCCCACCTCTCTTCCCCTTCCACCATCCTTGAGAGAGGATACAGGGCTCGACGGCTATTTCGAGTACCCCCATGCCGCGAAGGCACTATAAATTTACAAACATCCATGCCTTTTCCGGGATTTAAACTCATGACAGTCATGATCCGATACCTTGACCACTTGGCTACCGTGGCCACGACACTTTTCCTCGAAGTGAGAGAGAATATTAACGTCGCACTGATTAGCAACACGAGGGCTTTTGGCAACGGTCCGCGTAATTGTGAACCATGGTCAAGTGACGCGGATGACACCTGAGCTGGCATCCCCCTCTCTTAACTACCACACTACACCAACGGGAGGACGTTTCAGCTCTCGACACTTCTCCTCGAAGATCTATTTCAAGAGAGGAGAAATAGGCTTTCTTGAATAATCTTTACAATAGCAAAGAAGTGTTTTGTCAATGGTAATGTCACAGAGATAACAAAAGCACCCTATGGAATTTGTTATATCATTGGTAACCATATGAAACCGTATACTGTTGCAGAAATATTGAAAGAGTGATTCGTAAGTGCTGCCAATTTAGAAAAACTTTGTGACAAAAATAAAAAAAAATAATTAAAAAAAGTAATTTAGAAATTTAATGTTTTGATCAATTTCCACTTTTTTAATTTTCTATGTTTTTTTCCCTTTTTTGTTCTTAAATCATTCTTCCTTTTATAAATTGCGGCCCACGTGAAATAGACATATGAATATGGCCTGGCAGAAAAAGTTTGAGTATCCCTGCTTTATTACATTCTATAGAAAATAATATAAGCACCAGGCTCAAAAAGTTTCATAGAAATAAGTTTATGTTCCAAGTTAAGAGACTCGCCATACATATAATAGATTTTTGAACCATTTAAATGTCTACTTTATGGTATATTAAAAACCCAATTCTAGTATTTCCAATTTTATACAATTTATAGCAACTCGACTTCTAGCAACGTAGAAACAAAACAAAGTACGTTTTGTAAAGCCAAAAAGATTTATCTATTCAATAAACATTTAAAGACTTTAAAAAATGTGAGTTAAATTCAAATGTGTGTTTTGATCGAAGTTGGTCATTTGTATAAGTTCGGATACCTCGAGATTCAAGAACTAAAACTACAAGGGGTGATCAAATGAAAAGGTACGAAACGACACGGTGGGTACAAATATATACTTTATTCAAAATATACACCATAGGCCTGAGCACAACGATCCCACTGATGAACAAGCCGCAGGATTCCTTGTTCCCAGAATTCCTGTGGCTGTGACGAGACCCAGTCCTTCACAGTGTCTTTGAGTACGTCGTCCGAGTTGAAGCGCTTACCTTTCAGGTGTTTCTTCAGTGGACCAAACACATGGAAATCGCAGGGTGACATGTCCGGACTGTAGGACGGATGGTCCAACGTCTCCCATTGGAACTTGTCCAGTTCCATTTGTGTGACTCTGGAGACGTGTGGATACGCGTTATCATGGAGCAGAACCACACCCTCCGTGAGCAGCCCTGGTCTTTTGTTCTTGATGGACCTGCGTAGGCGTCGAGTGTCTCACAGTACACATCGGAGTTAATGCTTTTTCTGTGCTCGAGTAATTCTGTGCTCGCATCATTTGGACGCCGCTTTTTATAAGAGCCTTTGCTCTCTCCTGCGCATGCGGGCACCCGCGCATGATCCGATCCCAGTCAGAGTCTCCAATGGCCATCCCGAGATGTCTCGCTACATTCTCCCTTGGCGGAATATGCAAATATTTAACTGTTTCATTTTTATGTCGTTTCGTACCTTTTCATTTGATCACCCCTTGTTTAAGAAATCTGGATTAGCGAAAGTATATAAAATAAGTAATGTATGCTTATAAAAAAGTAAAGTACTTACAATGGTTGGTTCATCAGTGTGACTCTTGCTTGCAAGAATGTTTAGTCTTCTATGAGAGATCTTTATGATTCTTAAGGTAAATTCCATTTAATTCAAGAAGATAGTCTGTTAAGAGATACAGTTTTTTACAACCACAATATAAAAAAGCCGCTTCTCTCACATCTAGTCTTCATAAACAACTTATCAGTCCAAGATTTCAAATGGTACGATAATGTTGAGAGATTTTGTTAGCATTGTTGCGAACACACAATATTTTTATGCATTTCATAGCTTTTTCATAGTTTTGATTTTAGCAAAATATTGCTGCAGATTCTCACAAGAAAGTTTTTATATTTGTGCTCTGTTGCAAAAGCATACTTTTGTTTAATGCAGCTATATGAAACCTAATCAAATAGCAATATTGCAGGAAGTTCATTTTCGTGTGTTTACACTAAAAGTGTTTGGAGACCTGGAAAGGCGGGAAATTTTTCGACAGTTTAAGTTACGATTTACACACACAACCGAGGTTCGAGTTATGATTAAAGACCATCGAAAGCAACGGTAATCTGTTTGGTTGGTTAGAGTATTTTAAAAAACGAATATTTGTATCTCACATTTCCAAAGATCACCTTGGTGGAGGGATTGAAGCATGTTATTCACATCAGGCTAAATGCTTTGGATATGACTTGAAACATAAGAGACTGGGATATCTGCTCAGATGCATTTAGTTCTGAAATAATAAGTGGGCTATCTGTGACAGCATCTAATTTTGAACCTCGTCCAAGTGCTGCATGAGCAATTCGTTCAGTAGCTGCACGAGGGCAATTGGCGTCGGAACCCTAATTTCGAACAACGTCAAGCGACCAGGACGATATATGGGCTGGCACCATTCTCCAAATTAACACACCATAGGCAGGGCGCTTGAACCTCAACAAATTAGACAAATATCAACCCTCTTCACGACGTGTCTTCAGTTGCTTAAGGGAGTGAGAGTTATTTTAACGTCACACTATAAAGTTGCACGAGGGCAATTGGCTACGAACCCATAATTTTGAACAATGTTAAGGGACCAGAACGACATCTGAGTT
Source organism: Trichonephila clavata (assembly GCA_019973975.1). Lineage (NCBI taxonomy): Eukaryota > Metazoa > Arthropoda > Arachnida > Araneae > Nephilidae > Trichonephila > Trichonephila clavata. Next base: position 18,436 of record BMAO01018908.1, on the reverse strand, counting down.
GGCACCTCTCTCCAAATTACCACACACTTACCACACCCTTGAGCCTCAACAGATATGATTCACATCAACTTTCTAAACTTTCTACAAAGCAGACTTATGTTGGACGAGGACATGAACACACGAAGTGCCCTCCACGAGTTCGTGACCGTAACCGCTAGGCTACAGAAAACCACGATATGGATATCTCATTTAAGCCGATCGTCATGTAGCGGGGTTGTCATAGGCTACTCAGATAGAGGCTTTAATGCCTATTATTAACACGGCTCGGAGGATATAAGAGTAGGACACCTTCTCAGATGTAATCATCCTGTTACCATGGTGCGAAATTACGAATATGCCATCAAACAGTCCCTCCAATAAGACAAAGGTAAACAAATAAATAAATACTATTATGCGAAATAAAAATGTGACGAATGAATGATTTTAACTAACGTCGGATTCAGAAATAAAATGAGGGCTATTGGTGATGAACCTCCGGCAAGCAACACCCAAGCTAGCCCCTCTCTTCCACACTTGCACGCATTTCCAATGGGAGAACATCCAGAATCGACAGATTTAACTTGCATCAGCTGCCTTACACAGTGCATTACAATACCGGTTAAGAAATCTCGACTATAACAATCGGGCTATCACGGCTTCAAAAAAAGTGAGGGTATTCTATAATGTTATTTTCAGTTGTGCCTCTCCACTTTCATATCAGGTCATGAAGTAATAGAAAAGTAAAACACCTATTCATTCATATATATAATCCCCATTACTAATAGATTGTCAAAATTTAGAGAACAGTGAGGAATATAACACTCATAAATATCAAAAGTGATTTTCCGTTGCCATGGTGTGAAAATTCGGTGAGGATGGTAACTATGATATCGTCCTCATAATTTGACCATGACTTAAAATTACGAGACCCGTCATTAAAAGTGCTATGTTCGAAAGTGATTTGCCAATCAACACAATTGTTGTATCTCAGGTTCAAATCCTATGTAATAATTCAAATTATCAAAAATTAATCAAATTCAAATTTTTTCTTCAAATTACATGTAAACACGTTTTTACATATTTTTGTGTATAGTCTATCATTCCTTGCATATATTTTGTTCTGAATTGCGCTCGGTTCTATCGAAAAAAAATTACCATGGTAGCCCAGTGGTCAAGGAAACGGACTCGTGGCCAGCGTGTCAGAAGTTCGACCCTAGTATCACTAAAAAACCGTTCTGTATAGGTACTGATGTACATTAAATCTGTCAAGGCTCAATGCCTCAAGTTGGCATGGTATGGAAGTTAAGAAAGTGGGTATTAGCTCAGGTGTTGCCCTCGTCAATGACCGTTGATCAAAATTATGTGATCTGTCACCAGTAGACCTCATGTTGCTTGAAGTCGATGAGATCCTTTTTGGTATTTCATTATCCACATCAAACGGTCTTGTTATGAGTGAGCGTATATTTGCGTCACCTTATTCAGCTACATGAGGGCTTTGGGCGACAGGTCTTGTGATTTTGAACCATAGTAAAGTGACTAGGACGACACCTGAGCTGGCAACCTCCTCTCCTAACGACCAAAGGGAGTACGTTTTAGCCTCGACGGATTTAACGTGCATCAGTGCCTCTACACGGTGGGAGGGGGGGGGCGAGTTTACGGGCACTAGGGTCGCACTCATGACTCAGTGGCCATGAGTCCCTGACTTTGACCAGTAGGATACCGTAACCACAATGATGTCTTGTTATAGCTCTAACGTGCCTCAGCACTATTTCATTACCTTCAACGGAAGAAAATGATCTCTGGACACTTTCATGTTTGATACTGAGACGTTGACTGTACTGTTATGGTTACCACAGCAAACTAGATTGCATGCCTTAATAAAGATAACAAATCAAATATGGATAATATAAGATTAGAGTGTCAATTCAAATGTTGCGCTTGTCATATATCTGTGAAGAAGTGCAAAATATGTGGTCGATCCCTCCTGGGAGTGAGCAAAACTGACGTGAATTGGAATGCTATCAAGTGAGTGAGTATTTAAGAATGCCGCACTGTTAAGCAACATGAGGGTAATTGGGAAAAGACTTCGTAATTTTAAAATATGGCCAAATGATGTAGATGACCCTTTAGAGACAATATCCTCTCTAAATTACCACGCCAATAGGTGGACTTCGACAACGTGCATCAGCTCCTCTACGCAGTGGGTCTTCACTGGTACTACACCTCGAACTCAAGACACGGGGGCCAAGAGTACGTGACCATAACCACTATTCTACTACGGCTACGAAATAACCCTCAAACAGCCGTCGCCAATAGCGAATGCTGAGCTTTTCAAGTGAAGTTAATTAATTGTAAGTCAACCAAATTGACACGTCGCAGAACGCACCACATCTTCAAAGCTGGTTTACTTTTGAATAGATTTTATGGTGAGTTAATATTTATTAGAGAATACTGTTCTATGTATATTAACAGGAATATTATGTGATTTATATCATATTGTTGTAAAAAAGCACTTAGCTAAAGTCATTTAATATAGTCTCCTACCAAACCAATTCAGAGTACAGAGAACCTTAGACAAACACTGGCTTAAAGCAAAATATTTCAACTGCTTTGATACCATTGCACTGTATGAACAATAATTTAACCTCATAATAGTAAATTAGCAAATCCTGACGAGAAAAATTTGGAATATAATATTAGAATATCTGTTGTTTGACTTATTGCGAGAATTTTTTTTGTTTTTTTTTTTTTGCGTTGACATGATTGTCTTGAATTATTCCTAAAGAAGTAAGTCATTTGCATGAGTTTCTTTCTAATATTCCATTAATTACAAATAATGAACCTTAATTGTACACCTGACTTAAACCTTCTTTAGACATGAATGAATGCCCTGTGAGTTGTAGTTAAAGTATGCATTTTGTATTTAATATAATATGGATTTTATTAAATATATGCATATTATATTTTATTATATAATATGAATTTTTGTATTTAATATGCACTTATGCATTTTGTATTAATTATAATAAATATATTTGATTAAATACATTGACATAAATCAAATTTTCTTACATGTGTAGTTGGTAGAAATAAGGAAAATACATGAACATTTTTTAAAGTTATTAATACAAATGTTTCGATAAACAATATGAAATATTTCATAAAAACCGGTTACAGTGTAAAATCTATGTTGTATAGGTTAAGATCGCTCTTGGCGATGTTAGCACTTTTTTTAGCTACCGCTATTTGTGGAGAGTAGACAATCAACAGTACATAAATTGTTCTTCGTCAACAGAAGAGATCCAAAACAAAATCACATATAAATTTCAAATTTCAATGTATTTAAAATAGAATTATTTGAATTTAGTTAATCAAACATTCCAAAATTAAGTTATAAATATACGATTTCTAAAAATATACTTCCCATTAAAATTAAAACTCTGTCTAAGAAAAATAAACTTTTTGATACACCGAGAAAAATGCAATATCGCTCGCTCATTGAAACACTTTTATTAGGAACTAATTTGATGTCGGTAGGGCTACGCGCCAAGCGATGCTTGGCGCTATAAAGGAATCACGCCAGGCAGCGCTTGTTGTCGTTGGAATGGAATCCAAGATGGCTGCCTAGTGGTTACCAAATTGCCAGGCAAATAATTTTTAAGAACTGTTTTGAAATGCATTGAGATATATTTCAAATGAAGAATATAGGAAAAGATTGAGATCAATCAATAATGAATATCAATACAAAAATTATATTTACTACATAGAATAATATAACTAATAATTATAACTTAATATTAATAATTATAAATAATATATATAATAAGTTTTATATACAAGGATATAATATAATTTAATAACTTTAATAATAAAAAATTTACAATATTCCAAGAACTACAAGTTCCTTCAATGAATTTCATCGAACAAGGAACGTTCAAAAAAGCATTATTAAACAATAAAATAAAGTGAAAATGTACGATTTATAGCAATAACAAAAAGCACAGCACTCATTCTTGTAAAAAATATCCTGGTACTCGCCAATGATATTAAAAATATCCATGTTCGAAAGTAGCATAAAATATAACAGAAGACTGAAATGGTAACTTGAAGAACCAATACAATAGAGATAGTTAAATTTTTAAAGAAATCCAATTAAAATCGTCTGAAAATAATAGGGTTACCACAAGAAAAAAACCCAATAAAAATTAACTCGAATTTACGTTATCCCCATGGCAACAACATCACCAGACGATAAAAATATCAAGGTAACCATACTGTAATGTTATCGCCCATCTTGGCAAACAAACAAAATGAGCGTTGATCCACGATATCAAATTAGCACCTTTTATTGCATACTTTTTCCATATAAATTTGGGACTTTAAAATAAAATTAAATAAAAATGAAGTGGTTGTTTTAATCATACTAAAAATCTTGTACTCCAAGAAAGTAGTTAGAAAGAAAACCACAGCTGAGGCTTTTGGAATCCACACATTCTTTCTCATTATTTTTGATCAGATAATTTGCTTAAGCTATTCTTCCTCTCAGATCTCTTATTACGATGCTTATTCATAACACTCATGCAGCATTTAAAACTAAACCGTCCAGTGCTTGAAATTTTTGCAAACCCAAAATTAATTTAAATCAAACCCTTAGCAATTCATTATTGCATCTAAATGTTTCCTTTACTTTTTAATCTAAGCTTATTTCAGAAAAGGAATATAAGTAAAACATCTGATTTATACTATTCAGGAAAAAACACTGCAGACAGTATTTGCATATTATACCGTAGCCAAAAGTTGTAATCGTTATTGTGTTCGGAACAGTATAAAAATGGTTTCCCTTATTGGTTGTATATCATGTATTTTAATTCGAGGAAATTAAAGTCGACAGTATAATAAGCAAGTACTCTGAAGACAAACTACGAAAGGAGAAAAATAAATTGATATAAATTCGGCGATATAATACCCCCTGTCCACCTAATGGGGAACTAGCCCCGATTGTACAAATTATAAAACTCTTCATAGTCATTACAAAACTCTATTACATGACCATAAAATTTCAATTTAATATACCACCAAGTTAGCATCCTTTTTAGCTACCATGTTGGTGACCTTGTGGATGCATCTGGAAATTACTGGAGAAATCTATAGGGGTCACGGGGTGGGGGATCTATGACGTTACTGGATTTTTCGAGAAAGTGCTGGAAGATGGAGGAGGGTGACCCCTAGGAAAATCGTTCTTGTCCTTTTTTTCACCTCAATTCAATTTTTTACGACCCCTTTTTACTAATTTTTCCTTATTTATCAATAAATCTATTACAGCATTACGAAAAAAAAATTTAAATATAGAGAGAAAAGAATTGTCTCTCTCTTTTTCTAAAAACATCTGCCAATTTTAAGTAATGAATTGCATTTAAGTATAGATAACTTGTGATCTTTTCGTAATAAGACAGAAGTTCATTGAATTGGGGTTACAGAATTAAAGTTTACCACAATGAAATTGGTATCTCGCCATGAAATCTAAAAAAAATAAACATCACCAAATTGCAGACACCTTAATCTATGATCAAGCCTAAAAATTAGTATTATATGGTAGGCGTATAGAATTAATCTAGGCAATTTAATATATATGAAACGTACATTATTTAAATTTGATTTTAAGAATATTCTTTCAGTATTTTGAATGGAAAGTGTCATTTAAGTAGAACAATTTTCTAAACAAAAAAGCAATACATTTAAAAGACAAAGTAAATAAAATCAAAATTTCTTTTAAACGCTTGTCCTAAAACCAAGTTTTCGTAAAATATAATTTAAATTATACCTCCTGTGTATTTTCTATATATTAAATTCTAGAACATTCTACCTTATATTTGTAGAAAATATTCCATTCCTTGATATATTCTACCGTTTTCTCATACCCGAAAGGAAAAAATGGCTGTGTCTAAAAGGTTCCACACGTGTACTGAATGCCACGCACTTAAATAAGGCTGTAAGTACTTAGATAGGTGGTAAGCGGAAACCAAATAATGCTGGTCTCAAAATCGGATAAAAATAACTGAACAAAAATGGCACTCCTAGCAAAGAATACACTTTCTCACTACTATGATTAGTTGACTATGTAAATGGGAAATACCAAAGACTCTCTTAATTTTACAGTTCGTCTTGAATTACATAACAGTCTAAAGCGTTTGGAAAATAGGAGTGTTGTGATGACAATGAATGGGGTAAAAGTATCCTTAAGGATATAAAAGCAAATAAATAAAATTCGAATAAAAATTGTCTTGTATTCTTGAACCAATAACTGTATCAAATTCTAAATGCGTCGAATACAGATTTTAACATTTTATTTCCAGAATCTTTTTTTCTCCTTGAAACAATATTAGTGCATTTCCTTGCTGATCATGTGGGCCTTGATCATCGAATGGTCATGGTCACGGCATTGTGGCCAACATTGTCCAGTCACAAGTTGTGGCCGCGGTAGCCAAGTGGTCAAGGTATCGGACTCGTGGCTGGCGTATCATGAGTTCGAGTCCAGTACCATTGAGGCCCCGCCGTGTAGGGGAGCGATACACGTTCAATCTGTTGAGAGCTCAAACGTCCTCCCGTTGGTGTGGTGTGGTAGTTAGGAGAGGGGGTACCAGCTCAGGTGTCATCCTCGTCACTTCAGCATGGTTTAAAATTACGAGATCCATCGCCAAAAGCCCTCGTGTAGCTGAACAGTGCGACGTTAATATTCACTCATTCACCCCTGTCGCAAGTTCGAAACCTAGGGTCACAGATGATATGTGGTCACGCAGCATAGCGATCAAAGTAACGAACTCGTGGCTAGCGTATCATGTGTTTGAATCCAATACCGCTGAAGGCGACGGTAACCTAGTGGTCAAGGTAATGGACTCGTGGCTGGTTTGTCACGAGTATGGGCCCAGTACCACTGAAGACCCGCCGTGTAGGGGAGCTATGCACGTTAAATCTGTTGAGAGCTCAAACGTCCTCCCTTTATTGTGGTGTGAACGTTAGGAGAAGGGTGCTAACTACGGTCACTTGCTCATGGTTCAAAATTACGAGGTCCGTAAGAAAAAGCCCTCGTGTAGCTGATCAGTGCAACGTTAATATTCACTCATACCCCAGTACCGCTGAAGATCCGCTGTATAGGGCGATGATGCACGTTAAAACTGTCGAAGCACAAACGTTCTCCTTAGATGGGGTGAGGAAGTTAGGAGACAGTGCCATTTTAAGTGTCGTAGTTGTTACTTGACCATGGCACAAAATTTCGAGGTTCATCGCAAAAAGTCTTTGAGTTACTGGATAAAGCAACATTCATATTCACTCACACTACAGAATACCCACCTTATATAGGGATTGTCTGTATGTTGATCATTGTGTGTCTGATATGTTGAGACTGAATGTCCTACCATCGAAGTTTGTTGTTCTAATTGATTGACAGTAGTTCAAAATTACGAGGTCAATCAACAATAGTCCATGTATTTTCACTATGCAGCGGAAATTACCCCTGTATTACCACCCACATACATACAAGTCTCTCGCTCAGCCGGTGCGTTATGTTCCCCGGACGTATATATCCGTCATTCTGAAATACGATTCGCTTCTCAGGGTGGTTGTCAGTAAAACTATTTCGAAGGCTTTGGAATGAAATAAAACTAATTTGACAACACTTGCAAACGGTTAACTTATTTCAGCGAAAAATTTGCTTCTTTTTGTATATTTTTTTCCCCTCAATACACCGCATCCGCACGCCTACGTGAAAAATGGTGACACCGGGGAGCGAGATACGTAACTTTTAATCGGCAGTTAAGGGATTAAAATCAAATTATATAGTAAATACATGCTATCCCAAGACTATTTGTGACAATTGGCGAGCTTCAAGAAATTTTGAGATTTATCGCTTGCATAAAGATAATATGCAAGTGTCCTTTTGTTGGTAAAATTGCTCACAAATTCGCTTTTAGAAATTTTGATTATAGTAGGGGAAAGGAACAACAATCGAAAAGCAAATTAAAGGCGAAGAAATTTACTTGAGATTTTTCACGCAAAACAGTTGAAAGCCATTTGTGTGGTTACGAAATAATGGAGTCGTTCTTTGAACTTCTTATAATCATTCTTTTCAAGGAGAGAAGTGATTAAGTCCCGTTACATGGCTTTTTTCAGGTTCTAAGCTCATGAGCAATTGTGAATGATTAATATAATACATCTGTGCCAATAATAAGCGTTTTAAAAAGGTGAGTCGCATATTCACTGCAGAAGGGCTCTCTTACTTCAGCTGAGAATATTCTTCGGAGCTATCTGTATTATTGGCACGGTTGCTGCATATGATAGCATAAAAATTTGGATTTTGCTTTCATTTCCGTGTCTTATGACGTTTATAGGTTTGGTAAGCTACAACAGCGCCATAAATACCTCTATGATTTTTTAAACTGAATTTTTGTTCACGGAATCTTATTTATCTAATCATCATTAGCCCCCATACAGTTTGACGATATTGCAGTTGATAGATCGACCGCCAGGTGCAGGTGTGTGTGTGTCAGTTTACAAAATATTACACATGCTGTATATATATGCAATTATAAAGATATTTTATAATTTTGGTACTCGATATTGGGAATAAAAGATAAATAAGAGTATTATCATTTTATATTTATACGATGCTTATCGATTAAATATGAAAGAACTAACTCAAAATATCAAATTTATCATACATAAACACATAAGATAATACATAAATTTCTATGGCACACAAAATAAGCAGACATATATTTCTTGCAATATTTAATATTTTTCATACAAAATGAAAACCTGGTTTTGCTAAAGCTTACACATTTCAACATTCATGTTTAAAATGTTGTCTTTTATAAAAGATTTGTTTATTTTACTTATACATCTAGCGTAATAGTGATACGTTTTAGTATATTATGTATACTCACAAAAGGGCAGAATAGCATCAAAAGTTTTGTTATTTCTGGAATATGTTTGGTTTCATATCTTATACAACATAAACCAAACATTCCTTGCATAACAGAAATATACATAATATAATGATCATTTATTCTAACTATTATATATTATTATAGTAAATGCCAAAATATTTCTGTAATCGCTTATAATTTATTTGATTTTTTACAGTAATGAACTTAAACTAAACTATATTTACTACAAAGAGATATATCGAGAAAATTTTGGAAATATTCACGAATAAAAACTATTCAAAGTAGAATAAAAATGTACATTCATTATGATTTGAAAACCTAGACAAATCTATTGAGAAAGGAACACATTTATAAAAGTTCTCAAAAACATTTTTTTTAAAAGTTTGATTTATTTAGATATTATATAAAAAGTTCTTTTAAGATTCAGAATTCGCAAGAACAGAAAGAGAATTGGGGATAAAGCAAAATAATTTAGCGTTTTTTCGGATTATTCCGATAAAATTAATTTTGAATTAAAAAAGAAATATTGTATTTAAGGTATCCGACTGGTTGCGACAACTTTTTTTTAAAAAAATGGAGATATGGGGATTTTTTTGTGATTTTTATATTTATTTGGTATATTTTAAGAAAAAAATCTTAAAATTGAAAAGAGAAAAAAAAATTATTATTATTATAATGGGAAAAAACTGGTAAAAATTTACAAAAAATTACGTAAACGGGGCCCGCTCTGTACAAAAATTTTATAAACAAATATTCAATTTTTCAATTTTGATATGTTACTTTGCTATTAATGTTTGAAGTGACCTTCAGGATAAGAGATATTTTAATTTTTAGAAAAAAAATAGAGCACTTTATCTTGGTTGTTATACGAAATTGCTTAAAAAACAGTGGTTATATTCACATAAGGGACTGTAAATTTTGTAATAATGCAGTGATTTATAAATCTGAAGATCAAAATAAATATACTATTATACAGAACATACACAAAAAATTTCAGTAAATTATTTCAGAAACTTTTTCAGCAATCCCGTTTGATTTTTTACCAAAAAAACAGATTTCGTGCAAAACACATTTTAAAGTTTGAAACACTTTTTTCTAAATATTAATACTTATCTACAGGTTTAAAATTCCCCAGATTTATACGTAACACCTTCCTTTTTCTCAGATAATGCACAGTTCCTTTTTTTAAGTCCTCTGGGTTTTTTCTCTTGTTTTTTGTAGTTGACAATGAATGTCTCTCCGAGTCGACAATTCTTTCGTCATCAACGTTTGAATAGCCCTTCACAATGAAACAACCCATTGGGATGTGTAAATGTTCCAACACGGAAAGAATCCCTTTAGATCCATCATTGAACTGTAATACAGCTAAGAATGCGCCAAATTGTAATGTCAGAAGTTCAACAAAAGTTTCTTTTGGGATTATACTCCACAAAACACCATTAAAACTTTCATTGGCATTTTGGGTCTTTCCATGCAAACATTTTTCTAGAAGTGATTGATCACATAAATCCATATAGGTGTTTTTCACCGTGTTCAATACAGCAGTTGGTAAGCCAGGTGTTCTATGTTTATGCAGTTTTCCTTCTTGCTTGGCCTTTTGGTATTTGCACCACGTATCGGATCCAGAAGGGCATTGTCCATGCATGGGTTTTTTGTCGGTTGAGCAGCAATGAAAAAATGTAGCAATGACTGCAGTCTGCATGTTAGACAAATTGCCGACATTACTTCGAATAGCAATTCCAAATTAATTTTGAAGTGTGTCGATAAATTTGTCGGTCAATTTGCCTTTCCCTCCTAAACCTTTTGTGGATTTCTTCAGCCTTCGTAAGTGAGAGCCAACTCTCTTCTGCACATGTCCTATGCACTCATATTTAGTTATGCTCTCAATACCATACATGCCTTTCACATTATTGAACGCCTTTGAATCCCCATCTCCGTAGTAAGATGTATATCGAAGACTGCGGTTTGCTTCAAACCTTTCAAAATCCTATAAGCACCGACAGTTTCCATATTAGAAGCTGATCCTTTGTGGTTTTTACAAAAATGTGACACTACGCATTTTTTGGAGGGTCCCGATGTTTTTTCGTTTTTTGTGCACACTCGACAATATTGACACTTCAATGTCTAATATTTTTCCAGAGTCCACAGAAATTGCCGAAACACATCCATTCAGTTAAGAGTAGCCACGTTTTTGCCATGTACCATCTACACTAATTCCACACTCATTTAAACATTCTGCAATGGATTTTGCTGACTCCAACATAGAACTGTTTGCAGCTTGTGACGTAGCATGCAGCAACTTAATTTAATGTTGTCTGTATGCACATTTTGAAAGATAAGGAATATTCAGCATACTGAACAGTTTCTTTCCAGCTGAAAATCCTTTGCCAATAACTTTCATTCCAAAGACGAGAAGAAGGTTTACTGTATTTAAATTATTCACCTTTGATGTAGAAGTGAATCCTTTTGAAAATGAACAGCTCTTACACTTGAGACACAAATTTGACTGCAAACCAAGTCTTGAATCTTCAACCAAGTACAGTTCTTGATCAAAACAAACAGGGCAAGAAAGAATAGCGAATATTGATAACAGTATTTCGATGTCGAAAATCCTATTACCAGAAAGAGTTCCGGTATCAACATTAAATAAAGTGTCACTTAATCCTCTTCCCAATTTTTCTGTACTAATACTTCCATCACTAACTTTCTTTTGAGCAGTGCGGAAATTACCATTAAACTTTCGATTCTTTGGACGTATTTTTCGTCCATGTCCCATGGCAGATATTTGAAGAATAATTAAAAAGCAGTTTTATCAAATACGAAAATCAAAATGAACCTATTTCAGTAAAAACTAGAATGAAAAAAGTTAGCAGTGATATCGAACGTTAAGAAGTAAATAAACAAATATCCTGAAATTGCCAGATTTGAAAACTCCTTTTATAAAAAAAAAATAAGTGAGGCTTCTTAATAACGTTAAACAAAATATTAAAATATACTTTACTTCAAAATATATTTTTGAAAAAGTGGAAAGAAACCGAACAAAGTTTCAGTTTTGGTTTCAGAATGCCACTTCCGGTCGGCAGTTACCAACTGGAAATGTCATCTGCTTGTACTAAAACAGTTGTAACTTTTGTTCTAGTGAACGAAAAATAAAAAAAACTTGGTAATTTTATAAAGCTAATAAGTTGGTCTACAAAATAGAATCATAAAATTTTTTTGCCTATTTTTCACCAAATCCCCGATTTTAGGGTAGTCGGATACCTTAAGCTAGATTATTTTTTGAAAATAAATCATTTCTTAAGTAAATAAAATAATACAGGAGATATAAAATGAAAATAATTTCATTCATAAATAATGAAAATATGACATAATTATAAGTTTTTACAAATTTGTTTGATGACAATATTTTAAACCCAAATAAACGTGTAAGTAGCTTATTCTTTTTCAACTTTTCAAAACACCTTTAACATTTTTTTTTTATTTATTGTGCCTAAAATTATTGTATAAACTCAAGAATAAAAAAATAAAAAAAAAACAATAGAGAAACTGAAAAGAATTAAATTATTTTGAAATTATGTGGACAAAAATCATAAATTTTATCACAACAAAGAGTGCACATTATAAATGTGTTAAATTTTTTTTATAGAAATACATTATGTATAATTAAGTTCTTGTGAAGGATGAACACATTACAAGAACGGAAACTTGAATAATTTTAAATTAATATACATAGTTAAAATTATATTGCAACGCATCTGAAAAAGTACTTAAATTTTTCAATTTTATTTTAAAATATGTAACAGATTGTGAAAGTAAATTATATAGCACCAGTCGTTACGCACCTACTTCGCTGGATATTTCTTGTCTACGGTAGCCTAGTGGTCAAGGTAACGAACTCGCTGTGTGTGTGTTTATGTGTGTGTTATTCTGGTTTATAACAGGGTAATTCTTGTGCTATATTTGAAGTATATGATTTTGAACTTATATCTAAGTTATTCTAATTTATCTTTGTAGACTTCTCCAGTAGAGAAATGTGAAATACGAAAACGTTTGAGCAATAAAGGATGAATAAGGAGGAGGCGGTTTTCCCAATAGCCTTTTCCCTTATTTCTAAGCCCTTTCGGCTGAGCACAGTTCCTTTGGGCATTTCTCCAGCAGCCCTTATGTTGCTTTGAGTATGACATTAATAAAGAGTCACTCTGAGTGCATCTCAAGCTAGCTTTATGTTTAGTTTAAACTTAATATTCCCACTTTGAGATTATACTTTTTATGTTCTATGACATCTATCTACGTTTCCTTTTCGATAACGTTCTATCTCAAAAACATTCTAAAGATTTTTATACTCCAATCGATGCTGAAACGATTACTTTCCTATTTTCTTTGAGGATTGTAGTCATTGGCAGTCCATATATCCGAAAAACATACAACCAACAAAAATCGGACATGAATTTTAACTCACTTTGAAAGGAAATTCTCCCTTCAGTCCATGTATTGTGAGTCTACCTTTGTAATAAGATACAAAAAAAATCAAGCAGCTAGATAAAATTCTTAGGATACTGTGGTGACCTGAAATAAACTAAATTAAAAAGAATAAAAACTGATGGTGGAAAAAATATCATTTCTGTTTTTATTCCTCTACTACCTAAATAGCCATTTAGTTTTCCGTGCGAAAAAAACATAAAAGTAGTGCAAAACATAAAACAGAAATACTAAGAGAACATTTTAAGATATAAAAAAGGTGTCCAATATATGTCTTTTGGATTTGCGTATATACTTTACAAATGGTTTTTTCTTTATTTTACAGTATTGCCTTTGGTATTTTTATTTGATAAAATTAAAATAAACAACTAATAAGTATTCATTCACCCAAAACAATTTGAAAAACCATATTTAACAAATGTTTCTTTCTGATAAAACTGTTTTCTTAATATTTTCATAATGATTCACGACAATTTCAAACATTGTCTTGCTTTATGCAAAGTAAATAAAATCATACAATGACGGTAGATGGATGAACAATAGCACACTGTGAAAGTAAATATTTCTCATAAACTTGTATCTTCGTCGGAAATTCAAATCCACAACCAACCGTTATATTCATGAACCCAAAACTGTATAAAGTGAGAAAGCCTATTATGTAGAAGAGCCAAAGAGAAAAGGGAAGGAAACGATTGAATTTGAGGAATTTTTCCCTCCAACTCTTCCTGTTCTAAGAAATTAGATAACCCCTTTCTTTTTTTGAAATGACATCCCCTAGTGAAAAAATCTTCTATGGAAAGCATCAGCAAAGAGTAAAACAAATCACAGTAAATAACACCCCACCCCTACCCCTCCAAACACAAAATATCAGAAGAGAAAAGAAAATCTTTGGATCAAATAAATCCGGAAACGAATTTACTTGCGGAAAAACTTGCAAAAAAATTTTTCCACTCATCAACGTTGAATGAGATCCATGCTTCAGTATTTAGGAATGCAATTGAAAGTAGGTTAGGATATATATTTTCTCTCTTTTACGAAAATAATAAAGCGTTTTTTTTTTTTTTTTTGCTCAAGGAATGATAGTTATAGGGCAGGCTAGTGGTGCGGACCTTGTAATCCCAAGTTTGCGGATTCGACCCCGGTCCAAGTTGGTGGATGTTCACGATGAAAAAATCGGTATGTCGTATGAGTATAAGGCATGTTAAAGATCCCTAGAGTGTCTGTTTGGCTTCGGATTGTAGGTCTGTTTGTCTTCGGATTTGTAGATTTGTGAATGTATTTTATTTTAACTTTCTTTTTATTTTAAAGTAAACTCGAAAGGTTTACGTCACTGAAAAGTTAATGTCCATTAAGGCAATGCTTCTTGAACTTTTAACATTTGCGACCAAATTTTTAATCATAGTTTTCCTCTCCCTCCTGCAAACAATAATGCATTGAGTTCAATAATGATATACTTTGACGCTAAAGATACAATACAAATTTAAATATGAACCGTAAAAATTATCAAGATAAGTATTAAATTTTGTGTATAATTTTATATATGACAAGCAAATGAAGTCAAACTTATTTTTTGAACTTAGTTATTAATATTGTAAAATAATTATCAAATACATTGTGTTGATGAGTGTATTTTATCAGAAGAAATGCGTATTTTATTTTTTATTAGGTCAGAATGTATTTTGTTTTGTTTTCTTTCAGTAAATAAAAATTATTAGAAATACTCTTCTGTTTTCGGCTTTTCAATATGCTCTCGCCCGCACGTAGGGTTTTCCACTTCCAGCTAGGAGAGCGCAACCTACAGTTGCAGAAACACTGCATTGAGGAATCCGAGTTATCCACGTTCGCAAAACAGTGATTTAGAAAACGCATATTAATAAACAATTTTTTCATACTTAATGTCAATTGAATTAGTTTACACATAAACAATTGTTTTAAGAGTATTATTACAATAAAAAACTGTGTTTAAATTAAATTTTTTTAGTAAAAAAATAAAGAAAAAAGTATGACAAAGACATTATCCTGTTTTAAGGAAAATGATTCTATAAAATTTAGCTTCTCTCTCTATATATATAGCATAGAGTATAAACTAAGATTTTCGAAAGAATTCCATTATTTTCAGATTTATAATTTTGAATTGGTAAAAATATTTTTTAAGAGGAACCGTTACGTTCTCGATGACGCAAAACAAGCAAAATTACGATTTTCGAAGGAACATTTTTCAAAAACAAAAAGGCTCCACAAACAAAAAAAAAATATGTCACACAATCTACATACTTTTCTTAATATACTATAACATAAAATTTTTAAGTGTGTACAATATTTTTAGAAATATAAGGATTTGAAAAAGTACACTTCGAAAGGGGTTTCGGTATGCATGGGTTGATTAGGTATTTGTAATTTTCCTTTTATAACATATAAAACAACAAATCATGCTGTTTTGGTAAAACAATTGTACCTTTATTTAAATGCTCTAGTTTTATTTATATTTAATTGCTTAGAAATGTTTTTAAAATAATTTGAATCTCAATTATTTTAAATTTTGATAAAAATATCAATTTTTTTTTAGAAAATTGGCAGTAAAAATAAAAATACTAACATTTCAGGAATTAAATTAGGAGCATTATATACATTATTACTATACAAAAGCTCATACCGAATTTCACTAAAATATAATGGATTTTTCTACGTATGTACCTAAAAACTAGAAAAACACATTTTGAGTAACATGAAAAAAAAAACTAAATAAAATGGTAAAGCTTACTAAAATTTGATATTTAAAATATTCTCGATTTTTTTTCATCGTGCATGAACACTTCTAAAGCATCCTTCTTCCTTTAAAGACTTGGCCTCTTTGTTGGCTTTTTAAACTGTCATCTCGGCTTCACAAATTCTAACTTTGTCGATTTTTCTTAGATATTCACAAGTGTTTATCCCAAGATTTATTTTAGTGCTCTTAATAATTTTGTTCATGCATGTGCATCTTCGTTAAAGCATATCACCGCGTCCATTACACCAATTTGCAAATATTTTTTTGTTCACAAATAGGTTTTTTGAAACTTGATTCCATACACAGTTATTGAAGCTTTCATTTGGGTTCTGGGTACGATCATTCAAACATTTTAGTAAAAGCTCTTTTGCAGTTAAATTTTAAACATGTATTTAGAGACTTATGTATATATTTGTAATTATGTTTTTAATCTTGACAAGAACTGTGGTTCTGTGAGGGAATGTTTGTAGATATACTTTTCTCCAGATACAAAGACATTTGTTGTAACCGCCATAGCTGTTGTTTACATTTTAAAACTGCAGATACTCGGCAATTAAACTGTAAACCAATACCTGTTATTCATTTTTGGAATCAGCATTAAATTTACTTTTTTTTAAGATAAAAATCAAAAAAATCGATTTTCCTAAGAAGAAAATCGTCTTGGCTCCCTTAAAGTAATCTTACATGTATATTCTAGTTCAAGCGACACTAAATAGGAAAAGATTATTTAATCATGCTCTTCTTCAAAATCACAATTTTGAACATAGTCGGGGTATACCATGAGTAACGTGACCAGACGCCCCGTTTCGAAAGGGACTGTCCCTTTTTATAATTATGAGTCCCGGTGTCCCCGAAATGAACTCTGGGACGCAAAATTGTCCGTTTTCGAAAGCTGTATTGAAACTTGAAGATAAGACTGTATCGGCAATTGAAGCTTCAAAAAAAATCAATCAACTAAAAGACAATTTGACTCAGAAACAGACCAATCAGTCTCTTCCATTTACGGTCCGTCAATTAATGGTGAAATCAAAAGATAATGGTACTTATATAGATGAAGAGTTTGTGAAAAGGACGGCTACAGAATTTTATAAATTAAGCCGTAAATATCTGGAGCAGTGAACTTGCTTTCTTACCAAAGTAATGGAGATATTTTATTGGGCAGATTTAAAAAAGGTCCCCGCATGGGAAGACGTTCAAAAGCCTCTGGATGTTTTAATTGAAAAGGAGTATATTGACTGTAATAAAGATACAGAAGTTTTTGACGAATTTCCATTAATTTCTAACTACATTACATTGCAAAAAGTAACCAAATAAAAATGATCTAAATGTTTCCACGGAAATTTGTTGGGTGGAAGTATTCAAATACTTTCACGCCAACAATCTACAGCATGAAAACTTTTCTATTTTATCTGAATATATTTTATGTTTGCTTGCTATAAATGCTCCAGTAGAAAGAGTATTTTCTATGATGAGCAAATTGTGGACATCTGAGAAAGCCCAGTTACTAATTTCAGTTCTAAAGGTGATGCTGATAATTAAGATGAATATAAAAAAACGTTCCAAGAGTTTCATTCTTACTTAAAATCTTCAGCAGCTATATTAAAGCAAATTTGTTCCTCTGATAAATATAAATATAACTAAACATTTTAGGTATATTTTTTAATTCGTAACTATTAAGCTAATAATTTTTTCTGAATAAATCACTTTAAAAAAAGTGGGGATTTTTTTTCATTGTATACCTGTTAATTGACCTAAGCAAAAGGATGTCCCGTTTTGAGGCAAAGGATAAATGGTCACGTTAACCATGAGTGATTTATAAAAGCAAGAAATATTTTAAAAAATTGAGTCAATTCCTACTTAGGTCAACACAGAAAAATTTTATTTTTTTGTTACTTTTTATTAAATAATTACTATTAATATAAATATGGATATACATATGACAGAATCATACCATGAAGTGACAAATAGAAAGCGATTTCCTTGCAATTTTCCATTTTCCTTTTCACTTATGATGGAGAACTATTATTTTTTCTTTGTTACTATTCATTCGCTTTCTTTTATTTTTATTTCTAATTTATAAAGCTGATGGTGGTCCATTGTTTCCCATTTTATCTATTTGTTTGTAATACTTCCTTATTGCAAGGAACCTTTCCAGTGAGTTTCGAGCTGTCCAGTTCAAATAATAGTCCATCCAATGATTTCAAACGAATCAAGGCGACAAATGCTTGACGTTCTGCGAAGAGTTTTCGTCCTAGATATATTCCTGCAT
>BMAO01018907.1:0-27257 GCA_019973975.1 Trichonephila clavata | reverse complement strand
GGTTGATTTATTGATCACTTTTAATGCACCAATTCTGTACAACACGAAAGGGGGGGGGATAATAGCCATTGTTTTTTCCATATCCCACAAACCTGTAACTCTAACAATAACACAAGCCCCTTTATCATGGATTCCGTTGTATTGAACTATGGCCACGTGAGGCAACGACAGCTGAGTTGTCAATTTTTTTTAAATTTAATCAAGACGATTTTGGGCTAGACAGATTCAACATATATTAATTCCTCCACACCATAAGTATTTAGTGTCACCAGAATTTGAACCCATAATTCATCAGGAACAATGACGATCGTGAGTGTTTTCTACAATGACCCCTCGTCCGTAGCGGCCCCAATAAATTGTTGGAAACTTGTATTATAGCTTAGAAACCTTAATTTAAGAAAGTTGTAAATACATATGTACTATAAGAAATATATATTAAGAGCACTTTTGTAAAGTGGAAGAATCCATTTTGTTATCAGATATTTACTTGAGTACTAAACCGTCTATTTTTAACTTATTTTATAGTTATTGAACAGAATTAAATAATTCTTTGTGGGATTCCATTTTGACGATAATTATCAACATTTTGCTTTTGCTTTATTAATGTGAGTGTGTGTTTATTTTATTAACATCACTTGATAAGTTTCATGAGAAGTATTGGTGATGAACTGAGTAATTCTGAACCTTGGTCAAGTGGCGAGGACGACACATGAGTTGGTATCGCACTTTCCTAACTTCCGAACCATGCTAAAATGAGGACTTTGACCTACGAATGATTTGGTAACGGTAACGGTTATATATGTACATGGAAACTTAGAGAAATCTCTATTATCCACTTATCATAATAAGTTGAAAAAATAATAATAATTTGCTGAAATAATACATAAAAATATATAGCAGTTTACAATGAGTGCAGCGCAACAACGCTGGTGGAGAAGTGAGTGGGAAACCACTCACCCAAATGATTTAGTTTCCGTTTCGCTTTGGGAGAGCGAAGAGAAATTGCGTCACATCTCTGACAACCAAGCCCGTCTTTCAACTAGCTGCCACATCTCGATGGAACGAGGGGAGAAAAGGGAGGAATTTATTTAATTACAAATATTAAAGAGAATGTTATTTTTAAGTCCGTTACTCATTAACTCTTAAATAACTGCGTGCCGTTATTGAAAAGAGATTTTCAATAACCACTACGAAGAAAGTAAGAAAAGGTGGAGAAGTTGAAAATAAGTTCAAGTTGTCACACGAAACGCGTGGAAAAGCTAGCATGAAGAAGTGAATGAAGTCTTCCAAAGAAAAGAACAAGTGACAAATAAACATAACACATTAAAAAACACAAGAATGATGTAATAATTTCCTAATTTGTATCAAGACATTCTCAACTTTTTCAGTGCTGAGAAGTGTTGATATGGTGGTTAAGGACTGCTCTAGATATTCAGAGGATCTAAGTATAGAATCATCATAAGCCGGGATTTCTCTGTTGGATTCATTTGGAATCTGTGGTAACCGGTCAAAAAAAATTTTCTGATTGTTTTTAAAAGGAAATCAAGAAGCGGTGGAACGTTAAGATCTATATCAGGAATCAGCAACCTTTTAGCTGTGGAGTAGCAAACCAATCTACAAATATGGCTCATCGTGCCACACAGTAGGGGATTTTTGAATCAATTCTATTCCCGCGATAATGCAGGCAGAGTTAGAGAATAGAACTCAATAACAAATATATGTGTAATTTTACTATACATTAATTTTGCATCACTTAAAGATATTTCTTAACATAAAAATAAAAACTATAAATTATAAGTATTTTTTCACCGAAAATGTAAAAAAAAAATATTTTAAACATATTTATAAAACAATATATAAACAGACATCATCTATACTAATATATAAAAGAAAGAGTTTGTGTGTGTGTTTCACCTATTCCGGCCAAATTAAGCAACCCACAAGTGTGAAACTTGGCACATAGAAGCTGTAGGTGACTATTCTATTAACCTCGAAGAGGTTTTTTTGAAATTCGCTTTCGATTTTTTAAAAATTCAATTTTTAAGCGATTTTTCGTTAATTTGGGCATATGACGTCATATTACGCATTCTGCAAAAACTAATGCTTTGTGGACTTTCTTGGGGAGTATTACATATTTGTTCAATAAATATATTTATTTAGTGCTGTTTTTAGGTCAAAAACCACACAATCGTCACGATTTATTGGCAAAAGATTTCCATGGAAAGCTTAAAATTCTTATAAACCTCATCACCAAGGGAAAGATTTTTGGAGTTGCTCAATGTTATATGTACACCATAGAATGGCAGAAGCGAGGACTACCTATGCGCATATTCTGGTGTGGCTTCAAGAAACCTTACATGTGCACGAAGTAGATGACTTCATCAGTGCTGAAATACCGAATCCTGAAGAAGACCCAGAGCTTTTCAACTGCATTACAACACAAATGGTACATGGTCCTTGCGGAGTCATCAATCCTTTTTCTCCTTGCATGAAGAATGGAAGATGTACTAAAGATATCATCGGATTTTTTAAAAGAAACTCAAACTGTCAGGGATGGATATCCACTTTATTGCCGCAGAAGACCAGAAGATGGAGGATTTTCAACAGTTATCAATATTCGACATTCAGAGGTTGTAGTTGATAACAGATGGATTGTCCCATACTGCCCTCTGCTCTCAAGAATATTTTGTGCCCATATCAATGTTGAATACTGCAATTCCATTAAGTCGATTAAGTATGTTTGCAAGTATATCAACAAAGGATCTGATATGGCCGTGTTTGATGTGATCAGTTCTGATGGTATTGCCCCAAAGAAGTTAACCAGTATGAAATGGGGAGGTACATTAGTAGCAATGAAGCTGTTTGGAGGATACTGAACTTTCCCATTCATGAACGCCATCCTACAGTCATTCATTTAAGTGTCCACTTGGAAAACGGACAGAGAGTCTACTTCACAGAAGGTAATGCTGCTGAACGAGCTCGATTTGCACCGGAAACAACTCTTACTGCTTTCTTCCGACTTTGTAATGAAGATGAGTTTGCCCGCACTCTTTTTTATCATCAAGTTCCAAGGTATTACACTTGGGATAGTAAATACAAGAAGTGAAGTCGACGAAATGTTGGTCAATCTTTATCTGACTATCTTGGAATCAAGTCAACTGATGCAATTGGTCGAGTGTATACGGTTCATCCCAACAATAGTGAAGGCTTTCATTTGTGATTACTACTTCATGAAGTACCGGGCCCTACATCTTTTCAGTATCTGAAAACATTTGAAGGAAGGATTTGTAGCAATTACAAAGAAGCTTGCCAAGTTAGAGGTCTTCTAGAGAATGATGAACACTGGAATGTGACTTTAGAAGAAGCTGCTTTTATGCATTCACCACGAATTCTTCGTGATCTGTTTGCTGTCATGCTGCAAGTATGTGCTGTATCTAATCCCAATCAGCTATGGATTAACCACCAGGAAAATCTTTCTGAAGATATTCTGCACCGAATAAGAATTCAACAGAGGAATATGGATTTGGAATTCAGTACCGAAATCTTGAATGAAGCTCTTATCATCATTGAGGACAAGGTTAGATCTTTAGGAGGATCATATTTGAAATCTGTCGGACTTCCTCAGCCTAATCGAGATTCCAGTACTATTGATGATGTGCTTAGAGAAAGAACCTACAATGTTAGTGAACTTAGAAGATTCTTGGAGGAAAATGAAGGCAAAATGCTACCAGATCAAAGAGAAATATTTCAGAAGATAACAGATTCAGTTTTTCAAGAGACTGGTGGTATTTTTTTCTTAGATGCGCCAGGTGGTACAGGGAAGACTTTCCTCCTCAATCTCATTTTAGCAAAGGTACGAGAGAGTGGTGAGATTGCCCTGGCTGTTGCTTCTTCCGGTATTGCAGCTACTTTGTTGACAGGAGGAAGGACAGCTCATTCAACTTTTAAGTTGCCCTTAAACATTGCTGTCATAGAGACACCTACATGTAACATTTCTAGGCGTTCAGGAATGGCAAAGTTTTAAAGTGTTGTAAACTCATAATTTGGGATGAGTGCACTATGTCTCACAAGGCTGCATTTGAAGCCCTTGATGTCACTCTGCAAGACCTAAGATCTAACAATAAGAGGATGGGGGGTATCACCTTGGTGTTAGCTGGTGATTTTCGTCAAACTTTGCCAGTTATTCCGCGGGGAACTAGAGCAGATGAAATATCTGCGTGTATTAAATCATCATATATTTGGGCTGACATAAAAAGATGTCAGTTGAGAACAAACATGCGAAGTTATTTAAGTGGGGATTCCTCTTGCCAGTTTGCTGATAACCTTCTTCAATTAGGAAATGGATCTTTTACGTCTCTTGATCCTGATGGGGCTGTATCTTTGAAAAATATTGGGAGAATCGTTAATACAGAGGAAGAACTTTTACGAGCTGTGTTTCCAAATTTACCTGACTTTTTTCAAGATCATGTTTGGCTATGTCAAAGAGCTATCCTTGCCCCTCAAAATCAAACTGTAAGCATTATAAACAAACTACTTTTATCACAAATCCCAGGAAATGTTCAAATATATAAATCTATTAATACTATTTGTGATCCAAAAGAGGCAGTCAATTTTCCAGCTGAGTTTTTAAATTCTTTGGAACTGCCAGGTATACCTTCGCATGTTTTGGAACTCAAAATTGGTGCCCCAATTATCCTTCTTAGAAACCTTGATCCACCTTCATTGTGTAATGGTACTAGGCTTTCAATTAAGAAGCTAATGCCCAATGTTATTGAAGCCACTATTCTAACTGGGCAAGCTGCCGGTAAAGATGTTTTCATCCCTAAAATTCCCATCATTCCATCTGATGTTCCCTTTCAATTCAAACGACTGCAATTTCCGATTCGACTAAGCTTTGCTATGAGCATTAACAAAGCCCAAGGACAATCCCTTCAAACTGTGGGGCTGGATCTTAGAAATCCTTGCTTTTCCCATGGTCAGCTTTATGTGGGTTGTTCACGAGTCGGTAGTGCAGAAAATTTGTTTATCTTTGCTCCGAATGGTAAGACCGTTAACATTGTTTATCAAGAAGCTCTTCGCTGAAGTTATAGATTTTAGGGTATACCTTGAAGCAACTTTCTCAAATTTCCTTTTAATATTATTTATTTGAAGCCCATTTGCAGTTCTTTTTTAAATAAATTATAAAGACATGTTCTTTCAAAATTAAATTTTATTTTTGGCAGCTCAATTTGTATTCTGTTCTTCCTCAGTATTATTTATAGTGGTTTAATCAAAGCTCAGATTATTTCTTCTGTTTTGATGTTGATATTAAATTGGTTAATCTGTTTCAGGTTGAATATTTTTCCTTACACTAGGTTGGGTTCATTAAATAAACATTAGCTTTTGGAATGAAAAATACCCATGTAAAGAATAGGCACTTCAGGTATGATATTGTGCACTTATTAAAATTTTGCTTTACGTTTTTTTTTTTTTTTTAGTTTAATTTTTAAACTTATGTGATATGTTATATGACCTCATGTCTAGCGTTGAATGCAAAACTGTATTCTTCACAAATTTTGTGGAGGTAGTCATAAATTTGAATATACATTACATTTATGTTAATGTGGCATATTAACAATTGTTTTTAAAGAAAATCTATTATTTTCAATGAATTGCAAAAATATTAATTAAAAATTTTTTTCTCTGTTTAATTCAATCATTATACTTTGAATAAAAGTAAACCTATTTTATCTTCAGAAATTTTTTTGTTTTTATTTCACAGTAATTTAGTTTCTTTTTGAGTTGCAGGCTACCTAATGTGTTATGAATCATAGTGTTTTGTAAAATGCTTTATGATATCTATGCTAATTTTTTTCTTTTGATTTATTTCAGGATATGTACCAGAGTCATCAATGCAACTTACAACTACTTTTTTGTTACAAATAAAAAAATGATAGAATGTTACTTTTCTCTTTTTATTCAAATATGTTTCTATTAAATTATTATTTACTTTGAGGCAAAATTGCAATTTGTTTAAAATTATTTATATTGTAAACATTCATTTGAAATTTTTTTTTTTAATTTTTGGTTATACTACTTTTTATACAGAGTTTTTTTAACCTCACTAAAAATATTATAATTGCTACAATAGATAAATTTGTTTTTAAAACTTAACCCGTGCGAAGAACGGGCATTTCAGCTAGTTATATATAAGTATATCTCTCCATTATAATAAAATAAAAAGATACATAAAGATTTTAATGTAAACCTAGTGCTTTTGCATTGCTCTAATTTCATATCGCAATATCAGGTGTATAGTTCTTGACTTTCAATTTCACACGATTGTCAGCATTCAGTTGTTAAACAATTTCTTTGAGAAGAGAGACTCGAAATATTTTATATTCAAGGAAATATTTATTTAGATATGTAGAATTAAAAGCGGAAAGCAGAGTACATGCCATTTTCTCCCTTTACTCAATTAAATTTCTCCAGCAATAACATTCAATAATTTACAAAATAACTATAAATTTTTCTTTAGATTTAACTTTTAGAACTTTTCATAATTCCGTAAATATCCATAATTCTAGAGATGTTTGTCAAATAGCATCCTTTAGAAATTTATCATTTTACATCCACTCAAAAATTGACAAATTTGTTGAGATATTCAGTGTGCCACAGAGAATTGTTCCGCGTGCCATAAGTTGCCGACCCTTAATCTTTACGAATGATTTAGCGTGCATTTGTGCCTCTAAGTGGCGCATTTTCAATAACACTTTAGCTGCGGGTTTGTGACCGTGACCGCTAAGCTACCACGGTCAGGTTATTAGGTGAGTAAGTGAATATTAACTTTGCACTATTTAGCTCCTCGAGAGCTTTTGGTAACGGACCTTGTCATTTTGAAACTGGGTTAAGTTACACTGACGACATCTGCCCTGGCACACTCTCTCCTGATATCCACCACACACAAGAGGCTTCATCCTCACCGTATTCAATGCGAATCGGCCTCCTACAGGTCTGGTCTTCAGCGGTACTAGGCTCGAACTTATGACTCACCATCAACGTGTCCGTTATTTTGACCACTAAGCTACCGCGGTACTTTATGTATCTTTGAAATGAAATAACAATCAGTCATCACAATTAATTTTCAAAAAAGAGTTGAGATTATTTTCTTGATAGAGGCTACCCTATATATATATATATATATATATATATATCGTATTATTTTCCGTATATAAGGCACGAAAAAAAAAGGAAGATAATACAATTTTTCTGTTCGTTTGAAATTCGTCTACTCTTTATGTCCGGGTATATCAATTTTATATCTAATTATTACTAGTAGAGTAAAGGAAGAGAATGCGTTTATTATAAATTGTAAATTAAGAGTGGTTGCACAGTCAAGGCCAAGCAATGGCCAAGGTCTCAAACTCAAGTTCGATGTTATTTATCTCAACTTATGTGGATTACATTCCTCTGACACTAATTATTTAAGCAAATGCACATATACAGTTCTTAGATTTTGATGTATTTTACCTATAATTTTTTATTTTATTTTGCTTATGTTCGTGTACGATTTTTAGCATGCGAAGGCTTTTAAAATCATGGAAATACAAAATAGAGGCATAAACATCTTTTGTACATGTTGTGCATTAGCTCTGAACACGGAATTAGCTCTGAAGAGTGTGTATTTATTTTTTTTATAATTATTAAGATAAGGTTTTATGAAATATTGATCTTTTATTCGTTTTTTTCTATATATTCATTATGCCAGTATACTGTTTAATTTTTCTACATTTGTGCAATTTTTTATGGTAAGCAGTTTTAAATAAGCTAATTAACATATCATAAAAGTATCAGACTATTCGATGAATATTATATCATCCTATTCATGGAAGGAAAACTTAAAACTCATGTTTCTCCATGTAGAATTTTTGTACATATACTATACTATACTAAACCCTAAAGCTTTTTTTGATAATTGAAGTATGGGTTTGAAAATTTTTATACATATTTTGAAATGTATGTTTTGTTAAACCGTGCATGGAATTAACTCTAAAATGTTTAGTACTTTTTGAAAAAAATTTCAAAATCAAAATTAATGTTCTTTGGTCATATTTTGGAAGTTTAATTATAAAAAAATTAAAGAATTGCAGCAGGAAAGAAACCCTGTACAGTGTTATGTAGTATATTATAAGGTACTTGTAAAAAAAGTTTTGAAAGAAAAGAGACATAATTAAAAAAGCCTTAGGGATTTAAAAAAGCTAAAAAAAATTTGTATGGCATTGTTATTAAATATTAACCTTTATGAAATACAATTAATATCAAACATAAAATATTAAAAATTAAAAAAAATAGTGAAGATGCTACCATATTGCCGTAATGGTGAAAAACTGTAAAGAGAAGAAAAATGCCTTATAGGGATATATATTACGAGAGTGGCATTTTGTTCGTAAAATTAGTTTATTATTTGTATAAATAAGACCCTTGTCTAAAATAGTCGGTGTTATTTACATAGTAGTAAGATTTTGTGTGAGTATGCATCGGTATAATGCATTCTTAAGAAGGTTTTTTTGTACTAAGGTAGTATTAATTTTTCTTCTAATAATAAATTCCTTGAAAGGAAATTAAAAACTTGATACTAGTGAGTGTAGTGTTCTTTCTTATTAGGCATATTTGACAACAAAATATCTTGAGGAAAGGACTTTCATATCGCTTATCAGTATGTTTCAACTGCATATAATGAATCTCACAGACATTCATAGCAGGGATATTTCTTAAGAACATCTTGTTGGAATATGTAAAACCGAAACCACCAAAATTCTTCAATTTAAGGAAGGTTGCAGTTAAAGTGACCGAAAAATTTAAACAGCATTTGCAGTGTGCTACCTATATCAAAAAAGGAATGCTAATTTTTAAAGGACGAACAATTAATATTTCAAGCAAAATGAACATTTTTGTTTCCAATGAGCTTAGTTTTAAATTTGTGTAATGAGATTTTTTCAACATCTTAACGTTTTTCTTAAATTTACGACGCCTAATCATATTTTTAATGTCAATAATCAGGAAGAGGAAGAATTATATTAGCGCTTCACAATATGAAGCTGAACTATTCCTGTTGGCGATGAACTTCGTAATTTTGAAACGGGACCAGGACGACACTTGCGCTGAAATCTCTTCCTCTAACTCAGACATCACACCAAGGTTTAGACTTTGATTCTCGACAGATATAGCCCTTTCTTGGTCTTTTGAAAGATCACTCCCCATGTACTTGGTCTTACAAAATACACCTGTGGGAAGCGCAAAACCCTTTATAACATATTGCTCTTTCTATTATAACAATTGGAGCACTAATTTCCATGCAAATCTTTTACTTTCTTATTGACCTTGCAATTCTAAGTAGTTTCATACTGTAGCAAGTGATCAAAAGAGACAGAAATTTAGACCAGCTAACATTCCGTATAGCTTCAGCTCATCAGCTTATAAACGGACATTCCTCAAGAAAAAGCAAAGGTCATCCTGCTAGCTTCCAATCAAAGAAGTGAATAGTTCCGGAGTATGTGCGTTTAGTCAGTGTGGGAAATCATATAACAAAGATGGTTTCCAACTACAGAAAATGTAGGAATTGCTGCAGAAAGTGACAAGAAAAAAGGAACCGGTCTCATGTGTTTGTAGAATGTGATATCCCCTTGTGTATCGCAACATGTTCCTCATATTTTCAGGGCAAATGATCAAAATGAAGTTTAATTTTCTTTAAGCCGGCGAATAAGTCATTGGGAAGTTTTATTCCCTAAAACACGTTTCCTTTAAATAGTATTGTTTATCTGTTTTGAAAAACATAAAAACTGTGAGAAACTCAAAAAAGAAATAAATTGCCCTCCGAAAGACGAAACTGCATTACCCCCTCTACACATTAGGTCTTTGTAAGTAAATGCTGATTTTCAATTATTCAAATTAATAGGGTTATACTGATATTAAAAAATTTGCTAAGGGATATTAAATATACTCAAATTGAAACTTGCATCTTATTTCCCACAACTATGTTTGCTGTTTTTTAAAAAGGTAGAAAAATAATAATAAATATATACAATAAAAACTAAATGCATTAAAATAAATAATCGTTTAAAAATTTGACTGATTTTTTCTATCACCACATTTAGAGACAACAAAACTATCGGTGAAGGACCTCATAATTTTAAACTTCGGTCAAGTGACTAATACGATGCTTGAGTTGAATCCCCCTCTACCGTCCTACAAAACTCCACACCAAAGAGTAAAATCTTTAAGCCCGACACATGTAACGTTCTCCACCTCTTTATGACGGGTCTTATGTGGCATCTGGACTCGAATCCCCAACTCGAAAATGCCGACAATGACAACTCTCTTTCGTTCAAAGCAACCTCCATAAAGGTTAGAATCAGTTTACTTTTCAATTTAGATATAGGAACTTCTTAGGAAGTGCTTGGGAATCATTTCGTTTCCAAAAGGTGTAAAGGATTATACAAAAATCTATGAAATCTGCAATGAGACGTGATCAAATTCAAAATATAATTGTTTAAATATCAATAAAATACGCAATAGATGCGTAAAATGACAAAATGTTATTTAAATAAATCATAGAACTATTAAAAAAAGGAATGGAATTTGGAAAGGTCAGAAAAGTATTTTAAAAGATCTAAAGAATAAATTTTCGTTATTGTAAACTACTATACACAGAATAACTTTTTCAACAGTGTATCAGATGAAAACAAATATGGCTCATTAACAAAGATGCCTTGATCACAAAGTGTGAGAGAAATAAAATCAACTGTATTAAATATAATATAAATATCAGAAATATGTATATAAATTTTAAGTAATAATACTTAGTTTTGTTGACAGAATTGAATGACATATTCAATAAAAAATTTATTACACGCGTATGTTAAACAAACAAACATTTTATTTAGTGTAGCCTATCAAAGGGTTGTTCTGCTTATATGCATTCGTATAAGTAAATTGCTCTAGAAACACTAAAATAGAACCCACCCAAGTGATTAAATAAACACGGAATTGAGTTTTTCTTCCTTTATATCTGAACCTAACCGTATATTTCAAAACAAATTGAATTATGATTTACAAACATGATTAGATGCTAAATAAAATTAAATCGCGAGTTTTGATCAATAATTCAGTGTCGGCTTTTCACTTTATACTAATGTGAGAGGCTTTGAATCATTTAAGATTTAATTTATCCCAGATAATTAAGTAGATTTAAAATGAAAAACTCTTAATATATTACTTTTCGGACTGTAATTTATTACTCTACAAACAACTGCCTAATAAAAATTCCATCTTAAAGTTTTATTCTGTAATTATATTAGAAATAAAAAAACATAACATAGGTGTATAGTTCATTAATTCAACCTAATTTTAAATTGTTCAACTATTTTAAGAATTGAAAGCCATGCATTGGGGAGTCTGAAGAAGTGTAATGATTTAGGTTAAAAATCAATAAACCATTACATTAATTATTTTACCTTTTAATTTGATTTGTTCATAATTGTATTTTGTGTGAGGATTCTTTCCGATGAAACTAACTTAAGATATTTACGAAACATATCGTCCACCACCTTCGCCAGGCCAAAAGATATCGCTAAAGGAAACAAACCTCGCCACATGTTTTTATGGTTTCTCTGCATGGGTGAAAACAAATTTCCGAGCATTTTCCTTCCTTTTAGTCTCCCCCATCCACAAATAACTTTCAGATTTAAAATTTAATTCCTTATTCTTTTAAAATGAAAAACACGTACCCTTGAAATAAGTGTAAGGTACAATAACATAAAAATATTCAAGTAGCCGAAATTGCATTTAAAATTTTGCCAAATATATGTGAATCTTCACTTATAGTAAACTCTAGATAAATTGGCTTATATACGATTCTAAAAGTTGTCCTGTGGTTCCAATATATTTTTATTTCGCCAAATCGCGTAATGTTTTAGATACTTCGGCAATAGTTTGAATATTTGAAAATAGTCCACTACATTCGCTTCTGTAGAAAAAAGGTCAAAAATTTTAAAACTTGCAACAAAAAAAGAGAAAAATATACAAGAATTTAAAATTCATGGACCAAATTATTTTTTAACATGCTCTAACAATATTTAAAAGTTTAAACTTATTCAAGAAGGTTTATCTACACTAGTATCAGCATATCGAGAGATATCTAACCACGTTTTTGAATTGGTCGGAATTGGCGAATAATATAAATCTTAAGTCACTAACTTAATGGAAAGTTTTGTTTTCTCTAAAAATTTTATAAGTATTTCCAGGAAAGCATATGACTTAATACGTAAAACACTAATTTAACTTTAATAACTTTATAATTTGTAAAAATATTTAGATAACACTAATGAATTAGTTTAACTTTATATGGTATGCTCCCCCCCCTTATAATACTTTTCTGGCACTAGATTATCAAAGAATTCAAAACACTTTTTTTTAATTTACTATTAAAATCCATAAAATCATATTCCACCTATTAAGCAATTACACCGATATTCCGTTAACGTAACAAAAATATTTTTTTTAATAACTTCTACGAAACCCAATCTAAATAGCGGTACTGAAAAGAAAACAAGCATAAAACTTCTTTCATAAAAGTATCATTTAGCTAAATTGTTTGCATATTTTAAAACAATACGCAGCAATCTCAGTAACTAATACAACGATTGCATAATAGTATGTCGGGAAAGAAATTTCCCCCAAATTCTAAATGAATACAGTTTTTTCCATTTCCAGCAAATTTTGATCCATAATAATATCTTATGGGAAACTAATTTTTTATTCCGTTCATATATACATCGCATGCATTTGGCTCAAAACTCAACCCTGATAAATTTGCTATTAATTCTATACTTTTGAAACAAAGATCATTTTAATATACGAATAAAAATTTATTCAATTTCATATTATATTGTCACTACAATAGCTAAGTTCATGCTTCAAATTTAGAATATTATACACTTTAAACAACAAATAGTCAAAACCTTTCACAAAATATGTAAGAGCACATTTTTTCTTGTTTGTGAAGCTATTTTCTCATTAGTACTCAAAATATATTTGAAAGATTTTCATAATAACAAAAAATTTAGATGCAATTTGACGTCTGGAAGCAAAACACACTCCGACATAAAATAATCATAGAATATAAGATCCCTGTTTTAAATGAAATAAAAAAGAAGATATAAGACAATAAAAAATTACAAACACTTAAAATTGAATTAGGAAAATTTTAAATGCCTAAAATGGATTTTATATCACATCTTAAAAAGTTTGGAGAATGTATCATTCAATATATAAGAAACAATAAAACTTTAAAAAGTTGTCTCATTATTCATAATACTGATCCTCTAGTTTAAGTCTTTTTAATAACACCCAAACTAATATAATTACAATAATCCACATCTCTATAACGTAAAAATGAAATTATAAATATAATTTCTTTTAAGCTGTATGAAGACACATATGCATTTTTTAAAAGTAATCTTAAGTAAAACGCATGCAGCGAATTTCTCAAACGTAAGAATCTTCAGTAATATGAATAAGCAAATGATTTATTAAGTTACGTCTTTGAGAGTAAACCTTTTCGCAGATGTGACACACGTAAGGATTTTATTCAGTTTGAATCCGTAAAAGAATTTTAAGCTTTTTCTATCAAATAAAGCCTTGTTGCAAAATTCAGACGTAATAGGCTATTCACCAGTGTGAATACGCAAATGCATTTTTATATGACTAATTTGAGTGAACGCTTTGTTTCAAATTTCACCAACATAAGGCTTTTCTTCAGTATGGATACGACAATGCCTTCTTAAGTTGCATCTTAAAGAGAAATGCTTGTTGCAAACTTCACATGTAAATGGCTTTTCTTCAGTATGAACACGCAAATGTCTTTTCATATTACCAACTTGAGTAAAACACTTTTTGCAAATTTCACAAACATGAGGCTTTTCATTTTTATGGATACGCAAATGAATTTTTAGATATTCATTTTGACGAAAAGACTGGTTACAAATTTCACAAACATAAGGCTTTTCTTCAGTATGAACACGCAAATGTTTTTTCATTCCACCAAGTTGAGTGAAAGCCTTTTTGCAAATTTCACAAACATAAGGCTTTTCTTTAGTATGAATCCGAAAATGTTTTTTTAAGCTGCTTCTTTCAGAGAAACCCTTGTTGCAAATTTCACAAACATATGGCTTTTCTTCAGTATGAACACGCAAATGTTTTTTCATATGACCAAGTTGAGTAAAAGACTTTTTGCAAATTTCACAAACATGAGGCTTTTCATTTTTATGGATACGCAAATGAATTTTTAGAGATTTATTTTGACTGAAAGACTTGTTACAAATTTCACATACATAAGGCTTTTCTTCAGTATGAACACGCAAATGTCTTTTCATATTACAAATTTGAGTAAAAGACTTTTTGCATATTTCACAAACATGAGGCGTTTCTTTAGTATGAATCCGCAAATGACATTTTAAGTTGCTTCTATTAGAGAAACCCTTGTTACAAATTTCACAAACATAAGGCTTTTCTTCAGTATGAACACGCAAATGTTTTTTTAAGCTGCTTCTTTCAGAGAAACCCTTGTTGCAAAGTTCACAAACATAAGGCTTTTCTTCAGTATGAACACGCAAATGTTTTTTTAAGCTGCTTCTTTCAGAGAAACCCTTGTTGCAAAGTTCACAAACATATGGCTTTTCTTCAGTATGAATCCGCAAATGTTTTTTTAAGTTGCTTCTTTCAGAGAAACCCTTGTTGCAAATTTCACAAACATATGGCTTTTCTTCAGTATGAACACGCAAATGTTTTTTCATATGACCAAGTTGAGTGAAAGCCTTTTTACAAATTTCACAAACGTGAGGCTTTTCTTTTTTATGGATACGCAAATGAATTTTGAGAGCTCCATTTTGACTGAAAGGCTTGTAGCAAATTTCACACACATAGGGGTTTTCTTCAGTATGAATGCACATATGGATTTTTAGAACTCCTTTCCGAGTGAAACTTTTGTTGCAAATTTCACATGAGTATGGTCTTTCCTTGGCATGATTATGCAGAAGCCTTTTTGATTTGCTTCTTTTAGTATGACTGTTCAGTAACTTTTGTCCACAACGATTTAATGTATTCGACTTCACAGTGTCTTTCTCACTTAAAGTTTCATGATGTTCTACAAATGTTTCTACACCACTAATAGAATACTTTTTTGTTTCCTCCATTTTTAAAATATTTCATACTATTTTGACTTAAAACACAGATCTCGTAGCTAAATTAATGTTTCTCTGTTGATAAACTTCTGCGGATAGTACATACACACTTTGCTTTATATAGAACGTTGCGTAAATGACCCTTTTTGGACAACTTCTTGCATTTTTACATGGCTTGCTGATAGCTATTGATTAATTTCGCTTCAGACGGCTAAGTTTGAAATAAATATTTAGAGATATTTCAATATAAATACAACATCACAAGAATACTAATATTTAAAGTAGTTTCAAACATATAAATCAGAATTGTAGAACTTCTAAAAGCAAAAAGATAGTCCCCGGAGACATTTCAAAGGGAAATTCAGTCCTCTTGTACTTTTGTCCAGGTATTTATGGAATTAAAAAAGATACATACATTATTTTATCATTTTTTGTACAAAATTACGCAGTTTTAACTTTTTATATATATTTCAGTATGAAACATAAAGTTTTGTTTGGAACCTGGAAATTGTTTTCTAGAATCATATTTTTGAACACCTAAGAAGAATATGAATTTTTATTTTCTTTCTTTTAAATCTTTTCGATTTGTAATCATTTAAACATTGTCAATCAGTACTGTTGTAATTGTCATGGATTTATAGTTTTGGAGATTTCATTTCCAGATTTCGATTTTTTTTAAAGTTTTTATGCTTAAATATTTAAAAGAGGAATTTGAATGTTCCTATATATATTCTCAAATATGTAATAAATGTAAATTATGAACCTGAAATATTTGAAATTAATTTAGAAACATAAATGTGGTTATTTAAGTGATTAATTAATCCTCCTTCAGTGATTAACTATATTAAATCTGATTCAAATTGCAATATTTTTTTCTTATAGAACAAAACGCTACAAAATATTATGTGTCCGTTAAAAACAATTATGATCTGAATATATTTGGCTAAGTTCAAATCTTTTCTTCTGTATGTAGATTTAATGGATGTGTAGCAAAAATGATCTGCTATTCCTTTTTTAATTCATATTATTACTATATTTTTTTTTACGAAATAAACAATTTAAGTTAGCTCATTTGCTTTTGTTTACGTAAGATTAGAAAATTTTTGTTCTCTTTGTCGCAGTAGATCAGCTATTACTGTAACAATATTATGGCTGGAGTTTTTTGAGGAGATCTCGTTCTCGTTCAACTAAAGACAAGGGTTGATACACCTTAGATGTGTTGAGTTCAAAGCTCTTCCATTGGTGTGTCGCTGCGGTAGCCAAGTGGTCTAGGCATCGGATCATGGCTAGCATCTCATGAGTTCGTTCCCAGTACCACTGAAGACCCTCTGTGTAGGGGACCGATGCCCGTAAAATCTGTCAAGAGCTCAAACGCCCTCCCGTGGTGTTGTGTGGTAGTTAGGAGAGGGGGTGCCAACTCAGGTGTTAACCACGTCACTTGACCATGGTTCAAAATTACGCTTACCGTCCTCAAAAACCCTCGTTTAACGTTAGTGGACGCTAATATTCACTCACTCACTCCCGTTTGTGTTGTGTGTCAGTTATTCAAGGGGACATCTTCGTTACTTGACTGAAGCTCAAATTTACGAGCTCGTTAAACGAAGTCCTCTTGCGGGTTTATAAATTGACGTAAATATAACTTTCACAGTTTCTATACTATTTTATATCTTGCATTATAAAAAGGAAGAAAGAACAACTTTTGTCGGGTGAATTAATATTAATGTGGCATTGGACTTCGTAATTTTGAACCATGGTCAAGTCACGGGGGCGACACCAGAGCTAGTACCTCCTCTTCAAGCTAACAAACTACGCCAATGAGTGGGCGTTTGAGTATCGAAATATTTAACGTGCAATGTTCCCTCTACACAACAGGTCTTCAGCGGCACAAGGCTCGAAGTTCTATTACGTCGTCCACGAGTTCGTGACCATAACCACTAGGTTACCATGGCAGCCAATCATTTGGGGAGAAAGTTTTTTTTGTACACTCTATGAGTACAAAATGGTCAATACTTGCAGAAAATGAGAAATGGCGATGTTCTATAGAGCATTGGAACCAATTGATTGAACCGTATTAATCAGACTTAAAAAATTTCCTACAAATAACCTTTTAGCAGGAAGATGATGTTGTGATCCAAGCATTTATTCCTGGATGTAAAAACGGAGTTTTAAGAGATAAAAAGAATTGATTTTTCAATTCGTGAAGTTCATTAACAAAGTTTGTAAAGTCATTTAGAGTGTAGTGAATTTAGTGTAAGGTCATTTAGTGTTTTCTTTTTATTTTACTAAATCTGTTTCATTCAGACAGACTGTGGTTTCTAGAATTTGTTTTATGCAAATTGTTTTAGAAGGTATTGAATAAATACAGTTGCTTTCATTTCTATGCAGTTGTTTAACATAGCAACGAAAACACACCTGTCCAAAATGAAGGTCACAAACATATTTTTCGTCATACTTTTAAAATGACTACAGCAAAACTAATATCATTTGTATATTTTGAAGAATGGATAGTACAATATGAACTTTTAGTTGAGAAACAATATTGTTTAGCGTTAGTGTTTACTTAACCCATCATTGGAGACCGCCCAAGTATATGTTAATTTCTCCTAGAGCTATGTGAATATTACATTAAAAAAAACAAGTTAGTCTGTTTGCAATGAGAACGTAATCGTTTTAATGATTCTTTGAGATGGAGTGCAAATTGAAGGCTTGTAGCTGGTCAGTATCAAGTGGATGTGGCTCGATGGTAACAAGTGGTTTCCAAAAATAGTGGTCTGGCGTTTATGAAATCAGATCCATATAAGTGATACTATCACTAGGAAGGTCAACTATGGTCACCATAGAGCATCACCATCTGCACAAGATCGCGACTTGGCATTAAGTGCACAAACACAGAGGTGTAAAATTGCTCCTCAGTTAATGTGTCTGGAAGAAGAAATTCCAAGAAAACAGCAAAGTTTCCCAAACTTTTTTGCCTCAAAGAGCCCTTGACATGTTTTTAGATTTGGGGTAAGACCCTGCTTAATAAATATTTAATTTTTACAAATTTATTTACTGAAATGTATTTTTGACTCCTGGTACTACTACTCCTACTTTAAACGAATGAAATTTCTAACTGTAATGAAGTACAGTGTATAAAATTTAAAAATCATTGGTTAATTAATTAATTTAAAAGTTAATTCAAAAATAAAACTTTCAAATAAAGTAACTAAACAACAAACAAATAATTTTAATGAGAGGGGTGAATCTCTTGCACTACGATATCAAATTTTCAACTTTTGGTGTCAATATTTTCTGGTTTAACCTTAAATTCCCTCTATTAATGTCCATTTTTTTGTTTTGTTTTGGAGATTGGCAACCGGCGCTGAAACTCCTTCCCACAAGGAAAAGCAATGAAAAACTTCCTCACGATATTCCAAAAGTTGGGACAAATAACAGGTTTGACTTATTAAGGCCTAAATTTCTGGCATCCTCTTCTAAACTTTAAGATCTTTTTAGTGGTTATTACGATTAGTTCCTATTGTAATGTGCACTTTTTTTCATTATGACCCTATAAATTGATTGACTGCTATAGTATTGCCATAGTTAAAAAATTCTCAATTCTGGTTTCAAAATCTGAATAAAAGGCATTTAAATGTTGAACGTAGGTTAAAACGCTCGACAGATTGTGTGCAGCAAATTTAGAAAATTCCAGACCACCATTATACTTTTTAGCTTAATTCCGGAAAATAAAGTTGAAAAATAGGTAAAATGTGGTTCCCACATATTGTAAACTTTAAAAAAAATTAAAATCACGATCTAGTTTAATGAGAACCTCTGTCATAGAGCCCCACTTTTACCTCATGGACCCGAAATTTCTTTTTGGATGACGTAGATTCCTTGAAGGTCATCATAGAACCCTGGTGTTCTATGTAGACCACTTTATGAATCACCAGTCTACAGTCTGCTTTTAGAGACGGTCCCTTACGCTCGACATCCACTGTGGTGCGTCCCTTTGACTGCATCCAGAAGGAAAGATCAAATATTGTGCAGCTGAAAAAACAGTCGCGGACACCCCAAGAATGGGGTCGTGTTCCTTTCAGTGATGAGTCAGAATGTACCACACAAAGTGATTTTCGTCGAGATTTCCATTAAAGAAAAAATGGAACGATATTCCGTCTCTCCTACATAACGAAAATCGACAGGTTACAAGGGGAAAAAACCATAGTGTGTGGCGGCATTATGTTGGGCAGACATACACCGCAGCACATTTTTCGTACGGGTACTATTAAATCACAGCGCTATAGGGATGAGATTCTGAAAGCCAATGTGATGTTTTTCTGGGTGCTGTGCGCCCGTAGTCCATTGGTATGGATGATAATGTGCCTACATACAGAAGTCACTTTGATGATGAATTTCATGAAAGGGTTGATATTTGTCGTGTGAATTGACCACCTGGGTCTTCAGATCTTAATTCTATTGAATATTTTTGGGATGATCTAGGTAAAGAGACATTTCTCAGTGTAGTTCCCCTCCTAGGACACCCGAGGAAATAAAAGTCCCGCTTTTGAAAAAATGGGCTTTGTTGCCAGAAATTCTTATTCAAGCACTCATAAATAGCAAGTAAGCTCGTTGTTGGGCTCTCGTATTGCAGTTCGCAGTGAGCATACTTCATATTAGACTTTTCCGAAGGTAAATGGTTTATCTGTGTTTCATGATTTGTCACTTTTTGATAGTATTCCGTACCTTAATTCAAAGTTAAAATCTTATTTATATTTTTAGGTTGCTTTATCCTTTTGCACATTGTAAAACGTCTCTGCACCAAATCTAGCTGCAACATAGTGAATTGTTCATCTGTTTTTAAAGAATTTATGTTAGTGGCCTTAATTTTAGACTTGAGTGTGTAGAATGTTGAAAGTCGGTAAAATTCATTTTGCGTATGTGTTTGAAAGATATTTTTAAATGTTTTTTTATAAATCAAAGGCTTAATTTAAACGATATAAATTGATAGGTGTACACTGATTATAAAATTTTTCTTTGGGATAGTGCTGGTATTTAAATTACAACGTGCATTTATGTTATTAAATTTGTCCAGGCTTATAGTCCTTCCATTAACGTGGCGAGGACGTTCGGAGAGGATTACCTGCTCAGGTGTCGTCTTCGTTACTTGACAATGGTTCACAATTATAATTACCATTACCAATAGCCTTGATGTACCTTTAGAGTGAGTCAGTGAGTGAGTATTCACGTCGTACTATTCAAATGCTCGAGGGCTTTTGTTTTAAGGACCTCGTAATTTTGACCCATGGTCAAGTGACAAAAATAACACCTGAGCTGCCAAACCCATCTTCAAATTTCCAGACCACGCTAATTGGAGGACGTTCGACCTTCATCAGATGTAACGTGCATTGCCTCCATTACACGGTGGATCTTCAGCGGTACTAAACACAAACTTATGAAACACAAGCCAAGTGCCCTTTACCTTGACCACTAAGCTACCGCGGCCACTTTATGTATCTTTGAAATGTGATAACAATCACATACACACAGTCATCACAATTAGTTCATAAAAAAGACCTGAGATCATTTCTTGATAGAGGAAATCCTATCGAATAATATTCCGTATATAAGGCACGAAAAAACAGAAAGCTAATGCAATTTTTCTGTTCATTTGAAATTCCTCCACACTTTATATCCGAGTATATCAATGTTATTTACAACGAATACTAGTAGTAAAAGAAGCGAATGTGTTAATCATAAATTTATTAATTTATAGTGTCTACAGTTTGAAGATAACCAATTTCCGAATTTTAATTTTTTGTCTACTTATGTGGATTGGTTTCTTCTGACACTAAATGCTTTCCGTATAGAGAGACTGATTTACTTTAAATATGTCAGGACTCAAAATCCTCACATTCAGATGGTAAGGAATTTGGACTGTAAATTGCTAGTTCAGGTTTCTACCTCGTCATTGAACTAGAGATCCAAATTATGATCTGGCCATTTTACTTTTCCGTGCCGATTGGATCGCTTTCTTCTCATGCTTTTTAACACATCCTTTTGTTTACGCCAATTTCTCACCGCTTTCTCGTCCACTTCAAAATAACGGCCCGCTTCTCTATTTCCATCTTTTTCAGCTTTCTCGACTACCTTGAGTTTAATTTCAGCAGTAAAACTCCGGCGATGTTTCATCAACGTTATCGAAGATGTAAGACAAAATACGAAAACAAAATACTGTGCAACGTGCTATCAGTGGTAATGATATGTAACCTTCGACCCCACTCACTCGGTGTTGCCAAACCACGTTATAAGTAAATAAATCACGCTTTTTTTTCGTAATCCAGGTACTTGCTACTAAGGCTCCTAAAAATCGAGCTGACGCATCAACTACTTTCCCCCCTTCCGGCAGTTGCTCTAAAGCAGTGCGAAGATACTGGGATACAAGACTCTGGTTGCGCTAATTGAGAGCTCATATCCCGACATCGCTTGATGCGCCAGAATGTATTTTAGGAGCTCTACTTGCTACTACTCATTCGTTCTGCACTATGCTCTATGGTTTACTATCGATACATACGAATGATTTCTTGGAATCTCGCGCTTTTTTTATATTTGATCATCGGCAGTTCACGACAGCGTGTTTTTTATAATTTCAAAGAATTTAACCGTGAACAACCAGCGTATTATCCGCACTGGTGGATAGTCCACAGCTTCAAAAATTCGCATTTTAAACACAGATAGTCCGCGGACTATAAGCTCGAAATTACGGCAGTAAAAAAAAATATGCTCTCTCATGTAAAATTCTAAGATAAAATTATACAACCTTTTATAAGGAATATCATAATATAGACAGAAGTCTGAAAAAAAGACATAATTTTTGAATAATACTTACCATGATTACTTAGATTTCAAAAACTTTTTCAATCAACGATTATAAAGTAAACTAAAGAAAAGCAGATCTTAAATAAGCAAAAATTCAAAAGTGAAAATAAGCTATTATACTGTGTTTGTGAGTTGTAAATATATATATTTATTTGAATTGTTATATCGAAGCGTTAGTATTAATAAAATGCAGAATAAATTACAGAAAAGTATGCTGACTATTAAATCCAAGCTGAGTTTATTATTTTTTTATTCTATTCGCTAGTTCAGATGTACTTGAGCCACATATATATTTGGTTGATGCATCTGATTATATTTCAAAACGATATATTGAATATCTCAAATGTGAACATACGTTAAAAAATAAAATCACGAGGTTTGGTCAATAGTGTTGTATCAATGTTCATCTCAAGCAAACGTAATGCTTTGAGAATCCGGTTATTTTTTTATCCTGTATTTGAATTAAACAGACCTGAATTTAAAATGACAAAACCGAAATATGTTTCACCTTGATTTCTAATTGTTAGCCTAGAAATAAGGAAATGAATTTCGATGAAATCTAAGTTTTGTTGTATATTAACTATATTTATGAAAGGAGCAGTTTATTTAACGTAGTAGTTAACTATTTATATAAGATTTATTAATTTAATTTAATTTGAAACGATTAATTTTTAATGCACATTAGGCTAATAAAAAGTTATGTTTTTGATAGTTTAAAGACTTCAAGTATTTCTGTTAAATACTGATAGTTCAGTAAATTAATTATATTAAATTATAATTTAATCAGTCTGTAATTGCCTTTTAGGAGCTTTTCCAAATAATTTAACACATGTATAACACCGTTGACTAGTTTTACTCATTCAAAAAAAAAAGCAGTGAGGGATATTGTCATTGTTTTTTCAGGTGTCATTGTTTTTGCAGGTGAGTGAAAACATAAATTATCGAGCATGCTTCTTTGGTACGTAAATATATTTCCGAAAATGTAGATTTAAATACCGTATTTACAGAAATACACGTCAAATAAACGAAAATTCCAATAAGACGTAAATTATTTAGTCTACTAAAACGGTGTAATTGCATTTTAAACCGCGACAAATGAATGTTCTTTAGATAGTCACCACCCCCATAAACTCCTAAAAGTATGAATGTATACACTTTTGTGCAGAACCAATATGTTTTTTATTTCGCAGTTTTGCTAAACCGCATAATCTTTCGAATACTTACATATTAGACCGAATTTTTGTAAAATATAGCCTCTGTTCACTTACACAGATCATAGGTCCCAAATTTTTATCATTTTCACAATAACATAAGACAAGAATAATTTAGAATTAACTAATTATAAACAATGATATTATTTTTGAGGATTCACTAGCAACATTTTTTATTTTAAACATGTTCGAGAATGGTTTACCACTTTTTGCTGATCTTTCCACATCTTAAATTGTTTGTGAAATTTACGACGTCTAATCAATTTTTTAAATGTCAATAATGAGGA
Source organism: Trichonephila clavata (assembly GCA_019973975.1). Classification (NCBI taxonomy): domain Eukaryota; kingdom Metazoa; phylum Arthropoda; class Arachnida; order Araneae; family Nephilidae; genus Trichonephila; species Trichonephila clavata. The sequence continues at coordinate 3,686 of BMAO01018907.1, read as the reverse complement.
AGAGAAAGAGCTATATTAACGCTTCACGATATGAAGCTGAACTATTCCTTTTGGCAATGATTTTCGTAATTTTGAAACATGACCAGAACTACACTTGCGCTGGAATCTCTTCCTATAATGCAGAAATCACACTAAGGTTTAGACATTGATTTTTAAAAGATATAGCCCCTTCGTGGTCTTTTGAAAGATAAGATTACTTCCCGTGTACTTCGTCTTACAAAATACATCTGTGGGAAGCGCAAAACAATTTATAATAAATTGATCTTGCTATTATAATGATTGGAGCACTAATTCCCATGCAAATCTTTTACTATATTATTCACCTTGCCATCTTAAGTAGGTTCATACTGTAGCAAGTGAACAAGAGAGACAGAAATTTAGACCAGCTATAACATTCCGTATAGCTACAGCTCATCAGCTAATAGACGGACATTCCTCAAGAAAAAGCAAAGACCTTCCTGCTAGCCTCCAAGCAAAGAAGTGAATAGTTCCGGATGATGTGCGTCTAGTCAGTGTGGGAAATCACATGCCGAAGATGGTTTCCAACTACAGAAGATGTAGGAAATGCAGCAAAAAATGACAACAAAAAAAGGAACCGGTCACATGTGTGTGTAGAAGGTGATGTTCCCTTGCATCGCAACATAACTCTGATATTTTCAAGGCAAATAATCACCATAAATGTAATTTTCTTTAAGCCGGCGAATAAGTTCTTGGGAAGTTTTATTCCGTACCGTCATACAAATTAAATGTAAGCATAAAATTTGAAAAATAAAATACTTTTCCTTTAATGCTATTGTTTAACTGTTTAACAAACATCAAAAACTGCAAGAAACTAAAAAAAGAAATAAATGGCCCTCGAAAAAACGAAACCGTTTTTCCCCCGTAAGAGATATTAAAGAAACTAAATTTAAAACTTGCATCTTATTTCCCACATCTATGTTTGCCATTTTTTTTAAAAGGTAGAAAAATAACTATAAATATATTTTTTAAAACTTAATACATTAATATAAATAATCGTTTCATAAAACTTGACTGATTTTTTACTATCACCACATTTCGAGACAACAAAATTATCGTTGAAGGGCCTCATAATTTCAAACCTCGGTCAAATGACTATTACGATGCTTGAGTTGGAACCCCCTCTACCCTCCTACAAAACTCCACACCAAAGAGTAAAATTTTTAAGGTCCACAGATTCAACGTGCCTCCATCTCTTCTCAAATCCCCAACTCAACAATGCTGACAATAACAACTCTCGGTCGGTCAAAGCAACCTCCATAAATATAAGAATAAAATTACTTTTCAATTTAGAGATATAGGATCTTCTTAGGAAGTGCTTGGGATTCATTTCTTTTCCAAAAGGTGTAAAGGTTTATAAAAAAATCTATGATATCTGCAATGAGACGTGATCAAATTCAAAATATAAATGTTTAAATATCAATAAAATACGCAATAGATGCATAAAATGACAAAATGTTATTTAAAAAAAATCATAGAAATATTAAAATAAGGAATGGAATTTGAAAAGGTCAGAAAAATATTTTAAAAAGAACGAACGAATAAAATTATCGTTAACGTAAACTACTATACACAGAATAACATTTTCAACAGTGTATCAGATAAAAACAAATATGGCTCATTAACAAAGATGTCTTGATCTCAAAGTGTGAGAGAAATAAAATCAACTGTATTAAATATAATATAAATTTCAGAAATATGTATATAAATTTTAAGTAATAATACTTAGTTTTGTCAACAGAATTGAATGGCTTATTTAATAAAAAATTTAATACACGCGTATGTTAAACAAACAAAATTTGTATTTAGTGTAGCCTATCAAAGGTCGTTCTGCTTATGCGTGGTATAAATAAATTGCTCTAGAAGCACTAAAATAGAGCCCACCCAAGTGATTAAAATTAATCACTTGGGTGGTTCTATTTTAACAGGAATTGAGTTTTTGTTCCTTTACATCTGAACCTAACCATATATTTCAAAACGAATTGAATTATGATTTACAAACATGATTAGAGCCTAAATAAAATGAAATCGCGAATTTGGATCAATAATTCTGTGTCGGTTTTTCACTTTATACTAATGTGAGAGGCTTTGAATCCTCTAAGATTTAATTTATCCCAGAATTAAGTAGATTTAAAATGACAAACTCTTAATATATTACTTTTCGGACTGTAATTTATTACTCTACAAACAACTGCCTAATAAAAGTTCCATCGTAAAATTTTATTCTGTAATTATACTAGAAATAAAAAAATATAACAAAGGAGTGCCGTGTATAGTTTATTAATTCAACATAATTTTAAATTGTCCAACTATTTTAAGAATTGAAAGTCATACATTGGGATGTCTGAAGAAGTGTAATGATTTAGGTTAAAAATCAATAAATCACATTACATTAATTATTTTACCTTTTAATTTGATTTGTTCAAAATTGTATTTTGTGTGAGGATCCTTTTCGATGAAACTAACTTAAGATATTTACGAAACATATCGTCCAACACCTTCGCCAGGCCAAAAGGTAAAGGAAGACAAACCCCGATAAAGGAAACAAACTTCGTCAGATGTTTTCATCTTTTCTGTACAATTGTGAAAACAAATTTCCGAGCACTTTCGTTCCTTTTAGTCTACCCATACACAAATAATATCCAAATTTAGAATTTATTACCCTATTCTTGAAAAAAGCCAGTTACCTTTGAAATAAATTTAAGATCCAATAACATAGCAATATTTAAGTCGCCTTAATTGCATTTAATATTTTGCCAAATGTATGTGAATCTTCTTTTATAGAAACCTCCACATAAATTAACTTATATACGATTCTAAAAGTTGTCCTGCGGTTCCAATATGTTTTTATTTCGCCAAATCACGTAATGTTTTAGATATTTCGGCACTAAGGTTGAATATTTCAAAATAGTCCACTACATTCGCTTCTGTAGAAAAAAGGTCAAAACATTTTAAAACTTGCAACAAAATAAGAGAAAAATACAGAAAATGTACAAGAATTTAAAATTCATGAACCAAATTATTTTGTAACATTCACTAACAATATTTTAGAGTTTAAACTTGTCCAGTGAAGGTTTATCAACACTCGTTGCTGCATATCGAAATATTTTAGACCCCGTTTTTGAATTCATCGGCATTGGCGTATAATATAAATCTTAAGTTATTAACTTAATGGAAAGTTTTGTTTTCTCTATAATATTATATGTATTTCCAGGAAAGCATATGACTTAATACGTAACATCAATTTAACTTTAATAACTATATAATTTATAAAAAAAATTTAGATAACACTTATGAATTAGTTTAACTTTTTATGGTATGTTCCATAATACTTTTCTGGCCCTAGATTATCAAAGAATTCAAACACTTTTTTTAATTTACTATTAAAAATCCATAAAATCATATCCACCTATTTAGCAACTACACCGATATTCCGTTAACGTAACAAAAATATTTTTTTGAATGACTTCTACGAAACCAGTCTAAATAGCGGTACTGAAAACACAAGAAGCATAAAACGTCTTTCGTAAGAGTATCATTTAGCTAAATTGTTCAGATATTTTAAAACAAAACGTATCAATATCAGTACCTAATACAACGATTGCATAACAGTATGTCGTGAGGAAACTTCCCCCAAATTCTAAATAAATACTGTTTTTCCCCCTTTC
>BMAO01018906.1:0-18495 GCA_019973975.1 Trichonephila clavata | reverse complement strand
TAGAAGTGAAACTTCTTAGGCGACGTTGGCCGTAAATGCAGGAATAGATCTAATATATTAAACTGCTGAGATAACTTTAATCAAATAAAATTCGAACTTCATTTATTGTATGAAAATATTTTTATTCAATTTTCTGCATCATCATTTTCCAAGAAAGACACAATAGGTGTGTGATAACTAAAGTAGGATATAAAAATCCTCGATTGTAGTCAATCAAGAAAATGTGAGAAAACTGCATCAATCGTGGTTCTGTATATTGTTTTTTCTTCTCTAGAATCAGTATTCTTTGTCAAATTCAGTGTCCGTTTCAAGAATTCAACGAGTGGCTTTGCTTCTTCTGAAGCAAAATTAACATTAAAGTCTCCAGTTACGATAATCGGCTTTTAATCATCATCGGATCCAATGATTGCAGCAGCATCTGTGATGTGTACAGCACTAAAACTTTATGCATAAAGATGATAAAAGCTGCGACAGAACTACCTGGTGATTTATAGACTTTCGCCAGGAATTGCTGCTAGTTTTGCTTTTTTTTTCTTTCACGAAACTCTTTTCTTCTTTTTGCATTTGTTCTGGGCTGTCTGACCAGAATTTATTTTGATTCAATGGAAATAAAAATTAACAATGTAAACTTAATGCATCACTAACAGAAGTTACTGTGTTTGTTTACAAGACGATATCCGCAGCGATTCTGGCACGCACTATATTGACATATATACAATGCCCAGACACTCCCGTAACGGGAAGAGCCATATAATGTTAATATTTTGTTTGTGTTTATTTCGCTGAAAACGGCGCGTTTATTACATTAAAGCTACGAAAATACGCCACGCGAGTTCGTTACGACAGTAGCAAGGATACCCACAAGTGGCAAGTGGCGTGGAAATTACGGAGTTCCTATCCTAGTAGGGGATGAACCTCCTCATCAGAATTTTTAAAATTAATTACTTAAAGGGGATTTACATAAAATTTAACAGAGAGATATGAAATGAAAATAAAAAGAAACAATTAAATGGGCAATGGCATAAAGCCTGCTAAGAAAAACAGCGGGCGGACGAAGTCCGCCCACCATGGAACAGAGTACACAATCAGCGGAGTCCGCTGGTGGGCGTGATAGCAAAGGCACGCTCTGAGATTGGTCGAGCGGCCGGTACAAGGGGAGATTCAGACAGCTGTCGCTGTGAGAATTCCTGAGAATGAAAAGCTATTATGGAGAGAATTAAAGGATTTAAAAATTTTAAAATTATTTTTAAAACTTTCTATGGTACCTACTTGCGCAAATGCCAAAAAACAACCTCATGTTGAATGAAATGCGAACGGGCAATGGGTCAGCTCGCGGTAAGGAAAAATGAAAAAGGGAATGAAGTCATTTACAAAATAAAAGAGCTAAATAAAGATAGGTCCAGCCGAAAAGAGTACCGGATTTCCCGAGAAAATTTTCAGGGGAGCCGATAACAATTTTTTTTTGACTGGGGAGAAGGTAAAAACAAAAGGTAAAAATAGAGGGTCCCGTGCTACCATCTGATGGCCGGGATGGAAGGTAGAGAGTGAACTGAACGCAAAATGGAATCCACGAGGTCACCCTCCCGGTTCCTGACCGCGCTAGTTCATGCAGCAGAAAAGAATTAAACCGTGACCCCCTGCACGGCGCTAGGTAGTTACTTGAGGACAGAGGGGAGTAACGCTAAAAGATAAAATTAAAAATGTCTAGTTAAAGAAATTTAAAAAATCCCAACGCAATTTTAGAGTAAATTTAGACCCTAAGCCTTTTGGCGAAGGGAAAATTTACAAAATGCTGATCAAGGATGGCTCTTGGCCTTAAAAGTGAGGAAGAAACAGCCGGGTCGTAGGCTGGCTGATTTTGAATAAGTTCGTCGGGAACTTGAGGGATTTTATTGAAAAATCTTTTAGAGATGAGTTGCATATATGGAAGAGTAGGTTTTATGTTTAAATCGCGGTAAATGACTTCATTTCTGTTGAACCAGGGAGCACTGACTATTTGTCTCAAAATTGAGTTGGTGAGCCTGTGCAACTTTCTAATGTGGCACATGCCAGCGGTCGCCCAAATGGGAGAGCCGTAGTGCATGACCGGGCGAATGATGGAGTTAAAGAGCTAAACCTTGTGCCTGATCGCTAGTTTGCTCTTTTTAGAGACAAGCTTTTTAAGCATAAAATGAACAGTGTTCGCTTTTTGGCGAGCCTGTTCGATATGATGGGCGAAAGTTAATTTTGCGTCTAGAAATAACCCTAGGTATTTGTAAACATTTACCCAGGGGACGGGTTGGCCGAAAATGGTGACTGGGGTTAATCCCACTGGTAATTGGCTTCTTCTCGTGAACATGAGGCAGGCACTTTTGGAGGCGTTAACTTTAATTTTCCAGTCCGTGAGCCAGAGCTCTAGCAAAGTGACGTATTGTTGAAGATTAGAGATCACCACGGAAAATCTCTTATCTTGTGAGATAATGGCAGTATCGTCAGCATACATTGCTAAATGGACGAAGTTAGCTTGCGGGATATCATTTACATACAAGTTGAAGAGGAGCGGCGAGATCAGTGCCCCTTGCGGGATGCCGCTTCTGATTGGTCGAGGGGAGGAGAGAATTTTGTCAACTCTCACTCTGAATGAACACGCGGAGAGAAAGTTATGAATGACCTTGATCAGGGGAGCCGGAAAATCAAGTCGTATGAGCTTGATTATTAAGCCATCGTGCCAAATTTTGTCAAAGGCTTTGGCTACGTCCAGAAAAAGTATACCCGTTGCCTCATACTTGCCCACGTATTGTCATCAATACCTAAGCGCCTTTCGTCCATAGTAGCAAGATATACTTTTGATGTGCACAATTCCCTCTTAGCAATCGTCCAACTTTTTCACGGATATGACGCAAGTCACGTGGTGCCCCCCCCCCCGCTATCTTTTCCTCCAGCTCACTATCTCCTCACCATGGTGACGTTTCGGGGGATGGGAGGAATCCCTACTTACGTTCGCTTTTTCACTGTTACGCAAAATTGGGTAAATTTCCCATTCACTCCCGTCCGCAAAGAAGTTTCACTTCAAAAAAGTAATATTTCTGACTTCCTTTTTAACAGGGAAAATAAAACACCACCTTCAAAATTTTCCCGTAATAATAGCGAAGCTTTACCAAGTAACTGGAACCATACCTCTCGTTCATAGTGTTCCCAATCAAGGGAGCTTATAAATCAAGATTTCACTGGATTCATTACATGTAGAATGGCTAACGGAGTGCCTGTTTCTTTGTGGAAACTTAACCTACTATCATGAAGATTTGTGGATTCATTAAAAAAAATAGATGTTAAATATACTTATTTAAAAATTTGTCTTTAAATTAGAGGTAAACAATTAGATGTGCCGGAAATTAGTAGAGACGGTTTTCTGTACCAAATAGAAAATTTAATCTACATTGGCATCAACAAAATAATTGTTTAATATAAACAACAGAAGTTCATGCAACATTCCATATTCGAGCAACTGCATTATGCACCCGGTCGCCAACCGGGTTTTTTCTGCGCTAACTTGGGTGAGCGGTTGTGTTGTGGCGGGCTTTGTTAACCGTGCCTCTAGTAACCCTTCTGCTTCGCCAGCCGGTCAGCTCCCTTTTCAGCCCACTTTTTTTAGCATTGCTGCCACTAGTTCTGAAAAATTTATTTCGTACTTCATTCAGAGAATTACTATTTTCAATTGATTAGTATTTAGCAATCAATTTAGAATTTAATTAGAAATTAATTTACTTTTCATAATTAGAATTTGAAATTAAGTTACTTTTTATATTTAATTAGAAATTAATTTACTTTTTATATTTACAAAGAATTACCATTTTTAATTGATTAGTATTTAGCAGTCAATTTAGAATTTAATTAGAAATAAATTTACTTTTCATAATTAGAATTAGAAATTAATTTACGTTTCATATTTAATTAGAAATTAATTTACGTTTCATATTTAATTAGAAATTAATTTACTTTTCACATTTCCAAAGAATTATTATTTTGAATTGATTAGTATTTAGTAGTCAATTTAGAATTTAATTAGAAATTTATTTACTTTTCATAATTAGAATTAAAAATTAATTTACTTTTCATAATTAGAATTAGAAATTAATTTACTTTTTATAATTAGAATTAGAAATTAATTTACATTTCATATTCAATTAGAAATTAATTTACATTTCATATTATATTAGAAATTAATTTACTGTGTTTCATATTTAAAAAATTTCTCTTTTCAATTGATTAGTATTTAGAAGTCAATTTAGAATTTAATTAGAAATTAATTTATGTTTCATAATTATTTAGAAATTAATTTATTTTTCATAATTATTAAGAAATTAATTTACTTTTCATATTTAATTAGAAATTAATTTACTTCTCCTATTTATAATTATCACTTTTTATTTTTTATTATTACTTTTCAAATGTAATTAGTTATTTTTTTTCATTACTATTTTTTATTTATTATTACTTTTTACTATTTATTATTACTTTCCATATTTATTTAGAAATTCATTTACTTTTCATATTTAATTAGAAATTGTAGTAATATTCATCTTTAATTAATTTAATTTTACAGTCGGACCCCGATTTAACGACTCCCTATTTAGCGAATTTTTTTCTTCTCCCGATTAAGTGAAGGAAAACCCCCTATTTAATGAACAATAAAAGCTGAATTAACAAATTAATTCAATATATGAAAAAAGAAATTTTTTAAAAAAATTTCTGTTAGAAAAATGTGGATTTTTTTCAAATGACATCCTTTTTGTCGGGAACCGAAAAAAATATTTTTCTTCTTCGAAATAAATTTTGATGGTCAAGGGTGCAGAGCGTTTTTGACTTAACAGGAGCAAATGAGTCAAGAGCGTAACCTATCATGTGAGTTTTAAATAGGACAGGAAACTCCTTTCCTATCTCCTTCCACAGAGACTAGATTATAGTCTCTGGTATGGATGAAACTAAATAAAACATCTTCTGAAAATTTCAACTCAATATCTTAAAAATATTTTGTGTATGGGTCTGCTTCCGGTTTCGCAAACTTCATTTCCGGTTTACTAATTATGCTATAACTTTGCTTCTAAATATCGTAGAAACAAAACTAGAGTGTTTTGGGAATCTTAATTGTATGGGATATAAAATAAAAACATAAAAAAAAAAAATTCACCAAAACTGCAAAATTTGGGTAGTCACATACATACCTTAAATAAAAAAAAATTTAAAATTTCTATCTACGGATTCTTTTTGTGTGTTGCTTATTGCAGAATTTCCAAAAGACAAATGCAAAAAAATCTGTATTTTGTGTAGACCCCGATATAACGAATAACTCCAATTTAACGAACAAAATATCCCTTTCGACTGTATTCGTATTCATTGAATTATATTCATGTTTAATTAATTTAGTTATGATACTAATAGTAGTAGAAAATAGTAAGCGTTCATATATATTTGACACATTTCGTATGACAGGTTCCGAAAATACGATAATAATACATAAATACCGGGAAAGGCATTACGTCGATCGTGATCGACCGGTCAACCGCGAAGACATTTTGGGGTGACCGCCTAAAAATTTACCAGTTAATAATTATTTACGGAACATTTAAGATTGACTGACAGTATGCAGACTAAGACTTCTACTGACTATAACCGCAAAAACTAACTTAAGACAAAAATGTTTTATTTTTTTTTAGTGTATTTTGAATTGTTTCACAATAAATGTATAATATGATATAATAATCTTTGAGGCTATTATTATTAAGTGTGTATCTTGCGTTTTGCTTTAAAAGTGTTTTTTTTTATTGTAGTTCTGTAGGTAAATATATATATATATAAAGTACACATTCCGTACATATTGTTAAGTTATAATAAAAACCTTTTCCTTACCTCACCACACCTACGACATTTTGGCAGTAGCGTACACAAGAATTTTTAAAGGGAAGGGGGTCATGGATTGAAGATCTACCATTCTTGTGTCATACCCCAATACACAGCCAAACATATTTTTTTGATTTTGTCGATTGGCGGGGGAAAAAAAGCAAAAAATAAATTACTGAATAAATAATTAACATTAATAAATAAAAAAAATACTAATATCAAATACTTAATTACATTTTACATACTATATACTTGGGACTATAATAAATCAGAAAAAAAAGCCCTCGTGTAGCTGAACAGTGCGACGTTAATATATTCACTCACTCACTCACCGGGTATACGTTAAGCCACACCTGGCATGAGGAGGGGGGAGTGAAAAAACTTTGGTTCTTTTCTCACAAAACGTCTGTCTGTACTTCTACATTCTTTTTCTGTTGAAATATTTTCTTCCCACGAACATTTATTTCATTGAAAGAGGGGAAAAAAAATCATTTTGCTTACAATAATTTGACATTAAATTGTGGCTTGCAACGGTGTGCAATCAAAACACTTAATGAACGGATATCTCTGTTTGGAAAAAGATAAAACAAGGCGATCTGGATAAATTGTAGATAAACATACAGCTTTCCTATCGATTGCACCTTATTATAACACTGGAAGAAATCTGATAACATATAGTTTCTTTACTTCACAGAAATTAGAAAAACATATAAGAGAACAGGAATAATTTGCGTTAGAACAATAAATCGTTCAAAGAGAGGAATACCCAATTTCCTCACAATAATAATAATAATAACAATACAATGTACTCTAACAATTTATTATGGAAATATGAACAAAAACGTCCTGCTCTAGAGCAATCAGCACCCAAAATCACATGCAATGCAAAAAAAAAAAAAAGATTCTGAGATTGTAAATTTTTACAATATGACTAAATATGGGGTTGATGTTTTTAAACTTAAATGAGAGGCAAATAAAAAAAAACTCAGTCCAGTCCATCTAGACGTTGATTAGCTCAAGTGTTTTTTTAATATTCTGGATATGGGTTTTATAAATGCATAAATAATTCACAAGGAAGCAACTTAATACATGAATATCACAGCTGCCGGGATTTATTTGAAATGTAAAACTCTGAAAACCTTCCATACATTTCAATCAAAACCTTTCATTTCTTGCCGAAAAAGAATCGATGCTTGTCGTATTTCTTCCCGTAAACGTAAACAATGTCAAATAAATATCAATAAAAGCTACAAAATTTTGAATGTTTGTGAGATTGTGCAAAATATGTGTGTGGGATTTTTACAGGTAAAGTTAAGAAACCTATAATCTGTATACAATGTCAAACTAAATAATGTACATAATAAATGCATTCAATTTTTAATTATAAATTTCTTTCACATAGTGAAAACTATTATGCAAATTATTACTTATAAAGATTTAAAACAGCGGTTCAGTAGTGAAAACGGCGCCTTTTTCTTTCTTAGGGACTAGCTGAAATGCCCGTTCTTCGCACGGGTTAAGTTTTAAAAACAAAAATTTATCTATTATAGAATTATAATATTTTTAGTGAGGGTAAAACCCTGTATAAAAAGTAGTATAACCAAAAGTTAAAAATATTTTTTTCAAAGCAAATATAAATAAAAATTACAGAAAAGTGATAGCAGTAGTGAGTTTCTGCTATGGGAACTATGGGTGAAATAACCTGCAATAGATGAACTGAAAGAAAAAAATTAATGATAAACTGATTCACTAAATGCTATCATAAATAAAAAATATTAGGAAGCCTTCAACTGAAAAAAAATTAAATTAGCATTGCACCCATACCTCATATAATACTATCTAACATCTCTGTAATACATCTAATATACAGTATTAGATGTAATTAAATACTAAAAGCCTTTAATTAGTATGAACTAAAATCAAAATCTAACTAAAACAGGTCCCCGTTGAAATAGTTCAGAACAAACAACAGTACTGAATGAAACAAATAATAAACCATGTTGCTAAAAAATTAATTATTGAAACCATACTTTTTTGCAACATTTCTATTAAAAATTATTATTTGATTGCAAAGAGCAAAATAATGAGTACATAAATGATAAATAACTATAATGATAATTGAAATATATGTAGGGTTGGATATATGCGATGTCACAACCCCTCCCCCTGTACCTAGGGTGGAGTAGTCCACACTGACGTCTCACCCCGCCAGGAATGTCTGACTGAAGGACACACGGGAAATGAAGCAGACGGACGTTAGAGACGCTAAGCTCTAGACGTAGGAGGAAGACGTTCTCCTTTGGTGTTTACTATAGTTTAAATATTTCATCCTTCATTTTGTTCAATAAAGCATTTATCATTATTAGGTTGTAGTCATTTTTCCATATTTTGGGGGCTCGGCCTTTCTCTTGCATATTAAGGAAAATCTCTTCTAGACGAGAAATTTTTTTTTATAAGACGCGTTAATATTTTTTTTTTCTTTTCTTCAATGGACGCTACAGTATTAAAAGTGTAAAAACGACTTGTTGGACTTGCTTTTTATCGGATTCAGAAAATGTCTCAACTGGTTCTGGATTAGTGTACGGACTGCTCCCCAACCCCAGGTAGGCAAAATTTAACTAAACGTATTTTTTTTGTTTGTTTATTTTGGCTTTCAAATTACTGTATTTAGTAGTTTTAACTCAGAGTGTGATTGGGAAATTTTGATTACAACCTTGCACCGTCTATAAATTTTCAAAGTGGTTAATTTTGTATATTAAGATGTCCTGTAAAAATATTAAATTAGGTGATATTCCTATAATTGCCAATTCGTTGAAATGTGGTACAACTCGTGCTGTAAAAACATTAAATTCTATATTAGGATTCACCGAATTTGACCGTTCTTCGCGAAATAAAATAAGAAATTTTTCCACATTCCCTAAAGAGTTTAGAGTCGAAGAACACAAAGAAAAAATTCTAACCGAATTCTCATTGCCTGATTTCATCTCAGTCGCTAATTTATTGCATTTAGACGTGGAAACAAATGAGCAAAATTTATGCAATAGTATATTTAAAGCTTTGACGAACTTAGATGAATTCCTACTAACATTAAATAATTCAGAAACGTCCTTTTCTGAAAGCGAGAACGTAGTTTTTTCTGAGAATCAATCCACGTTTCAAAAACGAACATCAAAACTCTCGTTAGACAGGAATCTTTCAACACAGGGAACAAACCAACACTCCCCCTGTCAACATCTGGGCAGCAACGCAATGAAAGCGAATGGCTTCAATTAGTGACATCCCATCGGAAAAGTATTGGTAAAACTGTTGACGAACCTAAAAAAATTGATACAGCATTATTAATATAGCTAATGTTAATTGCTATTTTTTTAAGACCATGCTATTTTTTTGTTAAATTAAAAATAAATTACCTCATCATTAACTCTTAGCATCCTTAAAGTTTCTGCTGATGTGGTATTATGAGTATGAAGTAATGATATTTTAACTTCACCTACTAATGGCATATCATATTTCAAATATTTATCCGTCTTTTTTGTGGCCTTGGTTATTTTTTTGATAACAATACTGAGTTTGGCTTTACAGTCAGCATTTCTTTTCGCAATTCGTTTGTGTCGTTTTGAATGATGGCAAAGCCAAGTTTTAGAAAATACAAATCTGAAATACAGAAATTTATTCAGAGCTGCCACATAATTAAAAATATATATCTTTTTAGTCAATTTAATAAACTTTTCCTAACATAGATAAATATATGTTATTAAAATTTATAACATTCAGCAAATATAAAGTTTCAAATTAGCAAAAATTAATTTTAAATTCTTCAATATTTTGATTCTTTTTCTCCTGATAAATGATAAAAATAATTTGACTTGCTTCCAGAACTAATAAATTTCCTTTTTTTTAGCTATTAAAGATGTACTTTCAAAAGTAAATTAGCTATTTTTTAATGTATTAAAAAATTACATAGAAATCAAAAAAAAACACTTCTATTACCATAAAAAACTGCAAAAAAAAATATTTAAAAACTGGCATTTTTGTTAAGAATTTTTTGTTACCATTTCACTATAATGTAAATTTATCACAAGATTTTTCCCTCAACATCATACTGTTAACTTTTCATCGAGAGATTTCACTCTTTCATGTGCTAAATTGTTGACAAAAATAATGCACTAGAGGGAAATAATTACAAATATTTTAGGTAAACCTCACATAACTATAATTATTGAACAAAAGCTGGCACATATTAATAATATTAAACACTTTTTCAAATAAAAGATATCCAAAGTCTTAAAAAAATTGGTGGTACATATCTAGTACCACCACACTTCAAGGAGCATGATAGTTCTGGAAATAAGGTTTTTTCTTCCCTAGGCACAATGGAACTTTGCAGACATATCTCATCCATTCTCTTATTTTATAGTAGGAAAACAAATAAACTTGCTTCTTCTTATGCTGTTATTCATTCACATATTAAAACATTTTCAGTTTTTCCTAATCTAATGTTGTAAGCTTAATTTTAGTTTAGTACCAATTTACCTTGTTAGTTTTAATTTTAAATATTCTATACTATACATTAATTTATTTTACTTAGTTTTTAGTTAGTGTTAGTCAGCATATATAAGAAGTGTATTAGTCACATTTATTTTTTACTGAACACGAGCTATAGCTCATTCATGACATTTGTGTAATCTTGTATGTACATTTATTTAATAAATATTATTATTTTTAAAAAAATGTAACTTACAGGAAATCTATCTGGCACAATAAATATGTCCTTTATTGTGAAAGAATAAGCAGAATGTATTTTGTATTTGTAAAGAGGATGGCCTTCAATGGCATGGAGGTACATTTTTTAGACTCTCATATTTTCATACTAGTAATGCATATGTGAGGTACTAATTATTGTAATATTAATTTAATTAGTTACATAATATATGTACTTACCTGATTTGTATCAAAAATATCACAAGTATCACTTTCATTTACACTTAAAAGTACACATTCACTTCGAAAACATACCATTCAACAGACTCACAGCTGATCAAAGAATGAACTACTGCATTCCCATTGCATACAATTAGCTTCTAACAGCTGTTGGAAACTTGAGTAACTGCTAGGAGTTGTCCTCTGTAATGCTTCAGAGAATATACCATCTAGCATCAATTTTTGAAGAATTCAAACAAGTGATACGTTTTATGTACCACTACACAATAAACGAATAAGAATTGGTGGTACGATATAGTATGTACCACCAAGCATGAAAAAGTTAAACAATGTGGGAAAGCATATGGTAAATTTAAATTCGATTTTGTGCATTGTCTATCTATAAATATTTAGTCAGTCTATTCGTAAATCATAAAAATGAGTTATAAAGATAAATGAGGTGAAAAATTATAATTACTTTTGTGGATTTGGATTGTAGTTGTAAACAATCCAATTGGTGTTTGAAATCGCAGAATAGTGTTTTTTGAAATTTTCGGCTTCTTCTTCATTTTGAAGATTTGTTCTTAACACGATCTGTTCGGGTGTAGATTTGTCCGTATCTTCAATACAGTAAGGATAAATTTCCTGCAATTGAGATACAATATAATTTTTTTGTATTATTTCTTGCTGGAATTCCATTTTGTCAAGTTTCCAAACTACCGCTATGTGATACGGGGCAGAGCGTATGCGCGGAAACGTATTTTGTCGCCAAGCTGCAAGTGTGTGCCAACATCGCCAAGGGAGCTTTGAAATCATGATGATTTCGTAAGTCGCAACCCTACCCAGTGTTCAAGGTTATTCTTTCATGCCGGCACATCAAAACGTCTCATCTCTTTGTACACAAAATACTTTTCCTCCCCATTTAAACGATCCTTCCTTTACAGAGATGAATACCCAGTTTTGGAATTTATTGCGGGATATTTCAGCGACTAGTAGAAAATTTACTAGCGAAGATTTTTATTCTGTAAATAGTTTCTTTCGCGATATTGAAGAAAATTTTGATTTATTCCCAGCTATCAGTTCCTCTCAAAAATTAATTTTCGCAAAACGTCTAGTATGTGAAACTGCTAAATCATTTCTTTTTTCACAAAGAAATTTAAATACCTATGAGTCATTTAAAAAAGCTTTAATTGAAGAATTTTCGGATTCAGTTACTTCCATAGAGATTCACCGCAAATTAGAGAAAAGAAAAATGTATAAAACGGAGACTTTAATGCAATATTTTAATTCCATGCGTGAATTAGCAAATAGATGTGATTCAAAAATTGACGAAGCATCAATTATCCAGTACGTCATTAATGGAATTGATGGGCCTCGTTCAGATAAAATAATTCTATATGGTGCAACCTCATTTTCCGAATTTAAGCAGAAATTACGTACCTATGAAACAGTCATTAAAAACATGGGAATACATAACTCTAACTCACCGAATTTTCGTCATTCATATGAAAGCCGATGACGCGATTCTAAACAACAAAGCTTCCAAAGAAAACCCACAAAATTTAACGTTTCTGACGCAGCTAAAAATCCCCAACGTTGTTTTAATTGTAATGATATAGGTCACCTATCAAAATCTTGTCCTAATCATTCACGTGGTCCCAGATGCCTCTCGTGTAATCTTTATGGTCACAAATCATTTGAATGCCGACGAACTAATTTAAATAATAGTTCTACACCACCTTCTGGTGTAAATGCTGTACATGAATTGCCTTCTCCTATAAATATGTGTAAAGACGTAACAATTTTTGGCCGTAAACTTAACGGATTAATAGACACAGGCAGCAATTTTACACTATTAAGAAATTCTACTTACATAAATATAGATGGACCGCCACTGAAACAAACCAATACATTATTAACAGGTTTTGGTTTTTTGCGAATTAATGTGATAGGAACTTTTGATTCTGAAATTACTATCGACGATCAAATTTTTCTGTTACTATTTCTGTTGTACCAAATTCTTGTACAAATTATGACCTCATAATCGGTTGTGACGTAATTAAACAAGCACATCTAAATATATCGCCTACAGGCGTAAAATTTTCACAAATTTTAAGATCCTCTGATAGTGTAGATGAAAATTTTATTATGACGATTTCCGACGATTCACCCACATTCGATATCGGTCCAAATGTTCCTCAACATAATCGAGCTAAAGTCGAACAACTGCTATTGGCATACACGCCTAAAAAAACAAAAACTGTAAACATTGAGCTTGATATCGCTCTTACCGATGACGAACCAATATTTCATAAGCCCCGACGTTTGCCATTTGCCCAACGAGATATAGTGGACGCTCAAGTTGATGAATGGGTTGAAAATGGAATTGTTGAGCCATGTTCATCTCCTTACGCTAGTCAAGTTGTGGTAGTAAAGAAAAAAGACGGGAAATCAAGAGTTTGCATTGATTATAGACGCTTAAATCGCAAACTTATTAAAGATAACTATCATCTTCCTTTAATTGACGATATTTTAGATTGTCTCCAAAATGCTAAAATATTTACTACTCTTCATCTAAAAAATGGATTTTTCCATGTCGCGGTAAATGAAAGGAGCCGTAAATTTACTAGTTTTGTTACTCACAATGGGCAGTATCAATTTAGACGAATGCCTTTTGGACTAAGTACTTGTACTTCCACCTTTATGCGATACATAAATGCCATTTTCCGACATCTGATTTCGAAAAGTATTGTTCTCCCATATATGGATGATGTTGTTATTTCCGCTGCTAATGAGTCCCAAGCCCTTGAATATCTGAAAAATGTTCTAGAGGTAGCTTGTGATTACGGACTTGAAATAAATTTTAAAAAATGTCAATTTTTACAAAATAAAATTGAGTTTCTTGGCCATATTATAGAATACGGTAGATTGTTTCCTTCCCCTTCAAAAACTAAAGCTGTTATTAATTATCCAGATCTTAAAAATATTAAAGACGTTCGCCGATTTCTTGGTCTTACTGGCTATTTTAGAAAGTTTTTACCCTCATATTCGACCATAGCAAAACCTTTGAGTGACCTCCTTCGTAAGGACTCCCCTTTCCAATTTTATGCTGAACAGCAGGCAGCATTTCAAAAATTAAAATACTTACTTTCCCAACAACCCGTTCTAAGTATTTTTAATCAAAATTCTCCCACTGAGATTCACACTGACGCGTCAATTGACGGTTTGGGTGCAGTCCTACTCCAAAAATCCATACATGACAATCAGTTTCACCCTGTATTCTACATGTCAAAAAAGACATCAGACAATGAAAGAAAGTACACTAGTTTTGAACTAGAAGTCCTTGCAGTGGTCGAAGCACTTAAAAAGTTTCGCATCTATGTACTAGGAACATCATTTAAAATTATTACTGACTGTGACGCCCTCGTCAAAACACTAAGTAAAAAAGAGCTTAACCCCAGGATAGCCAGATGGGCACTTTATCTCCAAGAATTTAACTATACAATAGAACACCGTACAGGCTCAAAGATGGCTCACGTGGATGCTCTCAGTCGACCTCCACATTGTATGATAATCCAAAATAATGTCCATCTTCAATTTTTCAAAGCACAACAGGCTGATGACCAAATCACAGCGATAAAGACGCTCCTAGAAACAACGCCGCATGATAACTATATCGAAAAAAACAAACTTCTGTACAAAACAGTCAATGGCACCGATTTACTAGTGGTACCTGACGAAATGCAGGCTAATATCATTAAAACTGCACATGAACGTGGCCATTTTGCTGTTCTACGCACACAAGATTTAATTAGCAAAGACTTTTACATCCCACGACTTAAGGACAAAGTTGAAAAATGCATTCAAAACTGTGTTACATGCATTCTCACAAACCGAAAACGTGGTAAACAAGATGGTATGCTTAACCCGATAGAAAAGAACGACTTACCACTCCATACATTTCATCTAGATCATTTGGTTCCTCTAGCGACAACTTCTAAGAAATACAAGCACGTTTTTGCAGTGATAGACGCATTCAGTAAATTTACATGGCTGTATCCCACTAGATCTACGGACGCTGCAGAAGTCATAAAACGATTAGAAAACCAACGACATGTTTTCGGAAACCCCGCTAGGATTATCACTGATAAAGGATCCGCATTTACTTCCTCCGCATTTGAAGATTACTGTAATAAGCAAAACATCCTTCATATCTCCATTACAACTGGTCTCCCAAGATCTAATGGCCAAATTGAAAAACAAAATTCCACCATCATTGCTGTGCTGTCAAAACTTTCTGTCGACGATCCTGAGAAATGGTACTCTCACGTACCCCACCTGCAAGAAATCCTGAACTCAACTTTTCAAAGAAGCATCAAGATGACTCCATTTGAACTCCTTTTCGGCACCAAGATGAAGTCTTGCCAGGACATTGAGATAGTCCAACTTCTTAACGATGAGATTACAGCTCAATTCCAAGAACAACGTGATGCTCTCCAAGATGCCAAAAAGCAAATCTACAAGGTTCAAGATGAGAATCGCCGCACGTACAATCTCCGGCGCAGACAAGCTCATAAATATCAACTACACGACCTAGTAGCAATTAAACGCTTTCAGTTTGGTCCAGGCTTGAAACTTAAGCAAAAATACCTCGGACCATACAAAGTTACAAAAGTCAAGCACAATGACATTTATGACGTAGAAAAGTGTGATTTCGTCGACGGACCATCAAAAACGTCTACTTGTGCAGAATTCATGAAACTCTGGCCAAACCAAATTAACTCTACATGATTTCTCCATTAAAAACTGTTCACAATTTTTCTTCCTGTGAAAGACTTTCGTTATAGACATTATCAACAGACTTTTTATTTATTTTTGCTCCCATTTTTATTTGAATGACTCTAACATTTTCTTATTTCATTTTAGTACAAATTTAAGTATTTAGAAGAACGAGTATCTTGCTTGAATATGTTCCTGTGTTCCTTATTCCAGGTTCTTATTTTAGCCTTGATCTTATTTGTATCGTTAACATAATTTGTTTTACCCCAGTCGTAATGTATGAAATTTTTCCTATTTATCAATAGTTACTTTAAATTTGCTCATTTTTCAGTATTTTTGTAATTTTTCTTTCATGATATTTTGTGTTGTGTATAGTTCTTTTATCTACTGTGTAACTGTGTATATTTTTAATATTTTATTACTATATATCTGTACAATTTTATCATTGTAAATAATCAGGCGACGTCGCCTTCCCGGTCATGATGGCCGATGTAGGGTTGGATATATGCGATGTCACAACCCCTCCCCCTGTACCTAGGGTGGAGTAGTCCACCCTGACGTCACACCCCGCCAGGAATGTCTGACTGAAGGACACACGGGAAATGAGGCAGACGGACGTTAGAGACGCTAAGCTCTAGACGTAGGAGGAAGACGTTCTCCTTTGGTGTTTACTATAGTTTAAATATTTCATCCTTCATTTTGTTCAATAAAGCATTTATCATTATTAGGTTGTAGTCATTTTCCCATATATATATATCCTATATGGACAGTATAAAATAAAATATGCATATGATCTCCAAGAAACTGTGAGTAACAGATAATAAGAAGCAACGTTAAACCGTGATAGCACATGAGACGTAAAATCATTTCAACTCTGAATTTTAAAGAAATCCAGAGGGAAATATGAGAAAATCTTTTCAAGGTGCATCTTTTTTCTGTGCAAAAATTTTTACGATCACAAATGAAACAGTTTTCTGATTTGCAAGATTGCCAGAAGCAAAGTTAAGTCATGACGAAAAATCTGGTCAAAATGGAATTCAAAAGAAAATATGATTTCAAGGTCACCTTATCATAGTTCCAGCAAATAGTTTTTTGTTACAAAAAATTATGCTTTTTTTCATTTAAAACAAAAATGAGTTCTTTTCGGTCATAGGGACCAAAAGGCAAAAAACAGCGATACACACAAAAAAAAAACAAAAAAAAATGGTACATTTTGGTTTCTCATAAATAGGAAGCATTATCTGCACGATATTACCAACATGTTAATAGCAATTAGTTTGAATTCAATGTCATTTTCTTTCCGTTGTACAAAATTTGAGAAATATTTTCAACATTGAACAAAATACTGAATATGCCGATGAAGGAAGAATTATTATTAGGAAGGATGAATATTTATCTTCAACGACAGAAATTGGCATAGATATGTAAAACATGTAACATTTATGTGTAAAAAATGTATACAATGCATGTGTATATATACAATCAGCATGAAGAACTGATTGTCAGAAGGAAAATTACTTTGAGTATTTATTCACATCCATAGTTTCCGTGTTCATCCATAATTTTTCTAACATATGTTTTTTTTTTGTGAACAAATGGACATGACAAAAAAAAAATTCTGGTAAGAAGTGAAGGTGTAGTTCCATTGATTGTAAAAGAAAAACCCTTTGATATTTGTGTCATGAATAAGTAATCTTGATCTATGATTCTGTTTACAAAAGGTCTCACAAATTATTGTTCGGCTGAAAAATAGACTTTTGAGTCTTTGTATCACATAATCACTGTACCAAGAATGATATGCAAGAAAAGGATAGTTCAGAAAAATAAAACTGGGACACTGGAATAGGAATTATAACATCATTTAAATTAAAACGTTATCTAAAACAGAAAAAGTAAGCCTTAATTTTGATAAAATTGCCATAAACAGTTTTGAACAAAAAAAACGCATAACAGAAAATCTTAAATATTTAAAATTGAAATAAAAGAAACAAATAAATATAAAAGTAACCCTACACATAGTATAGAAATTATAATATTATATCAAACCAAAAGATAAATAAATTAAGATTTGATGAAACTACCATAAGCAAAATTTTATACGTGAATAGAAATTCTAACTTAAATCACAATATTGACAATCTGTTGATCTCAATTAGTTTGAATTGAGTGTCATTTTCTTCAGGTGCATTTGTCTACTTTTTTTTGTTACAATGGAAAAATAGGGAATCTGCCAATTAAGGAAAAGGGTACTTTTGTATTAGCGTTATCACAGCAAAATTTGCACCACAATATCAAAGTAACAGATTCTTATGTGTCTTATATAGAAAAAATAAAATTTTGGTGAAAAAAGAGCCACTTTGACTGCGGTGACTGATATTCAGGTGATGACTTAGTTTCACGCTATACATAGCCCAAGTACAACTGTATATTGATAGTATCACTAATTTCAGTTTAACAAAAAGAAAACCTTATATATAAATAAAAATTTGTATTAGCCTTTGTATTCTTACGTATTAGCATCACCACAGCCAAATTGGCGATAAGCAAATCATGCTATATCCACCAAAATCTGACTAATTTTTTTTTTAGCGCATTTTTCACACATAGTGTAAAAAAAGCGCTATTAGCACGCAAATTTCGTCTTCGTTCCATATTTTGTTGTACCTTTTTCTCAGTCAATAATCAACCGATTGACCTCGGTTTTTCCGCATTTGTGCCCTAGATGAGCCGAATCATATTTAAATTAATTTTTTTAAAGCATAGTACACACACTCTTCTCTACTTTCTGTTAGTAAAAAGTTCATTAGTTGCATTATTGTAAAATATAACATGTGAAAACGCGCTAAAATTACTTGGCCATGCCAATGATTCATATCTTGTTTAATATAAAAACACGCAAGAATCTTTGTTATTACTGCT
>BMAO01018905.1:0-33890 GCA_019973975.1 Trichonephila clavata | reverse complement strand
GTGATTTGTAAGAGAAGTTTTTGAGAGGGAATGCAGCATATAAATTGGTTTTTATTGTTTGAGAAAGATATTTTGATTGGGATTTAAATGAAAATGTTTCAATATTTGTGTTAATTTTCCAGAAAAATGATTAGTTCATTTGTATTTTTAAAAGATTTTCAAGTTATTTCATTGTTGTTTTTAAGTCTTTCTAAAGCACAATTCCATATTGTTATTTAACCAATTTTTGAATGCTGCATTCTATATTCAGCAATTAAAAAAAAAAAAGGAACAGAAAAAGAAAAGTGCAGAATTTTAGTGAAAAGTATTTTTTGATCTGTGTTAGACATCGTGTTTTCTGCATGTATACAAAGGAAGAGATATTTGCACATGTATTTTTTTATATCAATGTTGCTGAATGGTATAGAGCCATCTATTGAATGTGATTATTATTGGCTCTTAAATGTGCTGGCATTGTAAATAAAAGGTGTTTGTTGTTTTACTTGTGGTGGTATTTTTTTAAAATTCTAAATTAATACACACTCTCTCTATTCAAGATATGTGACTAATACAGCTTAACTTACTGTTTCCCTCTGTATATTTTTTATTTTTGTTTATTACCTGCCTATTACTTCCAATTTAAAGGTCTTCTCAACTCATATCACCAAAATTGATTTTGAAAATTTTTCAAATGTAAATTTTAGCTGAATAATAATAGGTATATTTACAGAGAAAGACTCAAATGTTCATTGTCAGAATTACATTTTCCTATAAAAATAATTTTAATAGCACACAGAAGAAAGGATTTTTTGTTTGTTTGCATATTTAATATTAAAGTTCCTTTGTGTATTTTTTTTAGATATTTAATGATTTGCGATGTGTATTTGTCAAAATTTTTAAATTAAAAATATATCAGTTTGTAAATTGACATTTTATTTGAATAGATATTTTCGGAATACCTGTACAGATAAAATGAGATTCTTATTTTTTAAAGTTTTTCCCTTGAACATATTTTTTGCTGTAACAATCTTTTCAAAAATACTGCAACCATACAAATTTTCATGAAAAAATTAAGAATGGGAAAGGGTTTCTCCAAAAACATTTTGATGTTAAATTACTTCCAAATCTTAGTTTTACTTTATTTAAATTTCCATTTTTATAACAGAAATCCTTCAAATTTTTTGGTATCTGCTTATTTTTGTGCACAACCTGACATATATAATTGACTCACTTTTTAAAAACAAAGATTCTTCAGATTTGTTTCTGGAAGCATCATTTGTTTTTTAATTAATTTGAATATACTCTGCATATTTTTTTTTTGGTTTTTTAGAATTCATCTCTAATTTAAATACACTTAATTTTTAACAATATTTTAAAATTTTTTATTTTATCTATGTACTTTTTGGAAGGAAAAAAAAAACACTTCTTTTTGTTCATTTACACCTATAACTATTTATTAATGCTTTTTAAAAAATCGAATTTACTTTGCTTGAAAAAATTACTAATATGTAATTTTAAAAGTATTTACTTGAAAATAAAAGTATTTTATTTTTTCCATTTTAATGCACCGTAAAATGCAAAGGATTAGGAAGGGTTTTTTAGAAAATTTCGGAAATTGTGTTCGAAGTAATGCATTTGTTTAATATTTCTTGAAATATATGAAGTGAATAGGTTTATTTGACTAGTGTGCTCCAACCTTTCATGTTAGTTTTGTTAGAAACAAGCGCCATCTATCCGTTAAAAGTACAACAAATCTAAAAATGAGTGTTAAACGAATTAAAATGTTTTTTTCCAAGAAACGCTAAAAAAATAATTCGATTATCGACTTGAGGAGTCATAAGGAAATATTTGACTAAACACTCGAAGGTTTTTTTTTGTCTTTGATTCTCAAAATGCGACATTAATAATCACTAATTAGCTTTGTTTTTTGAATCTACAAACATAATCCAAAAATATAAACGACTTAAATAATTTTACCATCAATAAAAAGTACTAATGAATAATTCGATAAAAATTATGACTTGGATCTTACAATAGAAATTAGATGAGAAATATTTGATTTTAATATTTCCTTTTTTTGATCTTGATTGGTAGCATTTCTTGTGGATTTTATAGTTTTTGTTTGAATGTTGACAGACACATGATTTCTTTTTCAATTCTTACTATATATAGCTCACTCTCTCTACACATATATTTATCTTGTTCAAATTTTCGATCGTTAATAAAATACTTTCTATTCATCCAATCGAGTTCAAATAATTTTTTTAAACTTGTATTTTATGACAGTTGATGTTAATACAGTTATTTCAAATATTAACTCATTTATTACCGGTTAATTAATTAAATTAAATTAAATTACCAGTTTCCGACGCCAACTTAGATTCTTCTCCATTGTTGTAATAATGTAACTGTTAAAACAATGACAGAATTTAGCGTCGAGAACCAGTTTTTCAGCCAAACCGGGTGTGCATTGTTACAACAATTCAGACAAATGCTCTTTTTTCAATTCCTACTATTAGTTCACTCTCTCCCTATCTATATATAATTTTTATATATCTTGTTTAAATTTTCAATCGCGTGAATAAAATACTTTCTATTCATCCATTCAAAATAGTAATTGAATTAAAAAAGTTTTTTTTTTTATATTACTTATTTACTACCATTTTTCCTATATCCTGGATAGAAATTTTACGCCTTTGTATTCGATAATGGTTAGAACCAATTCAACAGTTTTTATCAGAGAGTTTAATAATATTAATAGCAAATACTCATCAATACTCTACCACGAATTCCTGAGGGCAGTTCCTATAGAGTTTTATTTTTCTCCCCTAAATCTAAATTATTGCATGGAATGAAATGCGTTCGAAAAAGAGAAACAGAATAGTTCTCTAGATTTAGTTTATTAAAACTGCAATTATTTTTTAAATATCTGTTAAGAGATCGGAAAACTCACAATCAGTGTATTAAAATCCGGGTTAAAGAAGTATTTTTAATATAAACGGACAAAAAAAAACACCCGGTAAATTCACTACAGCCTTTCCTTTTTTATGCACTTTCTTTTAAAAAAAATGAAAAAATTTTCTTGCAAATTTGAATAATTTAACATTGTAACTTTAGGGAAAGAGGAAAAATAACAAACTCTTTTGTTTTTTTTTGTTTGTTTTTTGTGGAAGGATACATGCCATCCACAGATAAAAGCCGATTTTTGACCTGTTTTGTGGGGTGCGTAAAAGAAATGTAGTTTTCTTGGAATTTGTAACTGCCTTCAAAAAATCTTTTTAGGGAAAAAAGTTTGAATAGAGTTTTTTATGTACATATTTAAGTAAATTCACCGACAGAAACTACAGAAAGCGATTTGGGGTTAAAAAAAACTATTCTCTTATTTTCATATTTTTATTAAAAACTGGGGGGGGGGGAGGACTTAACCCCCATTGCGCAAATTATACAACTGTTCCTACTCATTGCTCAAATTATAAAGCAGTATAATCTACATTTATTATGTAGTTCTAAAGCATTCGTAGCCAAGAATAAATTTATTTTAAACACCCTGACTTATCTGAACTACGTCACAAACATTTAGTACAACATCACAAACTTTTAAAAAAGGGACACAAATTAAGCTAAAGTAATTACTAAAATGAGCTGTGAAAACTCTTAAATGGAGGTACGGAAAACCGATTTTTCAATGTTTGCTACTTTCTATGATTAAATTAAATTACGAGGTGAAATAAAACTTACTGACAAGAAATGTAGATTTTCTTATACTGTGTGAATAAAAAAGTACACACATATATAAATAAGTATATGTCTTAAATTACTATAATTCTTCTAATTTAATGATGCACACAATAGGCAAGATATTAACAAGGCCGTATAGAAAAAACTGTTAAGATTCAAACTTTTTCTACTTTCTTGTATAACCGGGTTGAAATACATTAAGACATCTTTGTTAGAAAGAAGCTTACAGAAAAAAGCACTTGGGTTATTAAGTATTGGTGATCAAAATCGTTTTTAATTTTGATTATATAATACTGTTCAAGCTCGCGCGGGGCTGCTGTCGTAGTGAGGAGATGCTACGTTGTTGCTTCTAATCCCTAGTTGATCCATCCAAGACTAGAACATTTCCATTAATCCAATTACTTCAAAAAAATCCAAGAATAAAAAAGGTTTTAAGAACACGTCATCCACAAGTTAAAATTTAAGCAATGTAAAATGTGTTCAGGTGATGCCTGAGCAGCTTTAAACTTCGTACAGATCTTAAAAACTTTCAGTTCTCTCCTGTTCAAAGATGATAGATTTCAAGTGTCCGCTGGCAAATCGAGATATGCAAGTCAGCAGGCTTCTGTGACCTTCAAAGTATAGGGCACCACCAGGGCGCTTTTGTGGGTGCCAGTCATGTTCAGGAAGAACTCTCCAGAGATCCATTTGCTTTTTCATTCTATTGGAGAACATCTTGCTGAAATTAGAAGGCATATCAGGCCGGGGAGTGCCCAAAAAAGGCAGCCTTTGTTAGTGAGTCTGCTATTTCGTTACCAATAATTCCGACATGGGACAGAATCCATTGAATATGGAATTCAAACTTTGAAGATAATTTGTCAATCAACCTTAAGTTAGATATTTCAACCTTTTCACAACCTTCTTCCAGTTACTTAAATGCTGGCTAGAGGAACGGCTTCAGTCAATATCCAAATGCTTTTAAAATCAGGTTCAGCACGATTGTCTACATAGTTAATACCCTTTTCAATAGAAATTCATACTGATCTGAAAATAGATCAAGAGTTCGACTTTCGACACTTTTTGTATTTTAGACACAGAGAAGAAACAGAGATCTTAATGTAGACACCACTGTCAGTAGGGTCTTGATCAATATAAATTTGAAGAGCATCACAAGAGCAGATTTTATTACAGTGCTGATCGCTGGCGCGAAGGCTGCGTTACGGTTTTCGAAACGACATGACGCAGTTCTGGTTTTAAGCTCGATATGCTGGAGTTAGATCTGGTTCGAGAGTGGGTCTAGCCGAGATTACTATTCGGACATTGGTCACATCTCTTTGGGTGGACTTTGAAATCAAAGATTGGAGTGGGAACTTGTCCGGTTTGACAAAAGGGTGGTCATAGGCTGACTTGCCCCCGAGCTTAAGTGTCGATATTGTTCTGCTCTAGGTACTTTCCCTCGAGAATGGACCGAATGGAAATATCATTAGTTGCTTAACAGGAAGTCGGTCCTTTAGTGGAGACCGCAACAAAACTTAGACATTTTTACCACAAACTTTCGGCATTAATCCTCAACATTTAAAAAGCATATGAAAACTGAAGTAAAAATACTTGTTAAAAAATTGTCAACACAATACTATTTGCTGGCAATCGACTGAAAGACAAAATAATTTCATGAACAGAGGAGGAAGATCTCCGTTTCAACTGCAAACTGTTAATATTGTTTCTGATTCCACCTGAACGCGAAGGTATCAGATCCAGGCTCGCACACGAAATTCATCGAGGTTATGGGATAGCTATACGTCTGTCGTTAGCTGCAGCTTTGAGCAAAATGCATGTGGATGTATAATTTAGTTTGGTTTTCCCTCAATTTTGAGGGAGAACATCCAGGGGGGGGGGTAAGAAGCTTCCCACCTCTCTTCCCTTCCACCAACCACTCGAGAGGACTCGCGGCTAGACGAATATTTAAAGTTCTCCCATACCGAACAGGCACTGTACATTAGCAAACATCCATGCCTAAGCACTGATAACTCAATGCAATCATCAGTAGTTACTGCAGCATAACCTTTTCTGTGTTGTAAATACTTGAGTTTTGTTTTATGTATTGAATTCAGTATTGAATTATCTTTAAAATGATATAAAATACTTTGCACTTTAAGCAACGTAATATTTTCTATAAGCATACAAACTTGAAAAATATGACATTTTAAAAAAGTGTCCCCAATTTTGGCCACCACTATATATATATATATATATATATAGACATACATATATTTTGTTTGTTATGATCCCGTTAGTTTTTGCCAGGTTGAATCGGCACTGTGACTAACTGCGGTTCTCTTGTTTGTCCTTATCATGTCACTGATTGTAACTATAAATATATTAATATAGTAGGTATTATTTTTAAATTGTGGGCTGGGACATTACTGGAACTACTGCTTTATTTCTGCCATCCTCAATAGCACTCAAATAAAAAAACAACTATTTCCCGAAAGGTCAGATAAATAATGAAATAATTTATTATTTCGCCGTCATTCGAGTGCGTTTCTGCTGCCACGGAGAGATATTTGGAGCGGATTTGTTCTTTAAATTGACATAAAATCGATGGAGTCTTTGTATTCGCTCTCTCAGAGAGGTTTTCTGCTATTTTCGCCGTACAATTGATGAAACATTTCGGTCTGGCTTTTATTCGAAAGGGTATGGTAACTGGAAGAATGGTTTCTCTTTTATTAAGAATATTTTGAGATTAGTGGAGAGAGGGCGTATAAACTCGAGTTTCTTATTTCCTGTATCAGGAAAACCGAGGAAATAGTTATTTTACTATGACTAATGTGTACCACTTAAAATATATTGTAAACATTATTAATCAGGAAAAGAAAAAAGTAATATGATCGTCACACTATAAAGCAACACGAGTTCTATTAGGGACGAACTTCTTAGTGTTGAATCACGAAGACGAAATCTGAGCCGTTGTTGCCTGTTGCCAAAGGCAACTTTATCGCCCTTTTAGTAACCCTGCTTACACTTTTTTCTAGGGTTGATATAATCTTATTCAAGTTAAAGCTCGAAGAGTATTTTCGTTGTAAGACTCTTTTTCTTACAAGGAGTATATTATTGCAGATAAAACAACATATTTAGTTTGTTTCAATAAGCAGTATTTTAAGGTCTCCGACAACCTCACAATCGTGAATTTTTTAAAAAGCTGACAAACCTTTCATGGTTTTTTTAATAAATCGTCTTATTAGCTTTGTAAAAATACTAAGTTTTAAACTTTCCATTTACTAGAACAAAAACTACAAGCGTTTTAGTAAGAGCAGATGCCCATAACTCTTTAAACAAGAAGTCAAACCTCAAAATGCGTTTTTTTTAATTTGAAATGAGTTTTTGAAAATACTCAAACGGGGACAGTGATTGCTCAAAAAGTTTTGAAAATAATTAACTGGGATTTTTTGTGTATGTTCTGTGTAAAGTAGAAGTGTTTTAACCTTCAGATTTCTCAATCACTGTTTTATTAAAAAAATTACAGTCTATTATGTGAATATAATTACTGTTTTTTAAGCAATTTCATATAATAACTAAGATAAAGTGCTGTAGGTTTTGTAAAAATTAAAATATGTCTTATTATGAAGGTCATTTCAAAAATTAATAACATACAAGACATCAGAATAGAAAAACTAAAAATTTGTTAAAATAAACTTTTGGTACAGAATGGGGCACGTTTATGTTATTTTTTGTCAATTTTTACCCATTTTTTGCCATTTTAGTAATAATAATTTCAGTTTCTCTTCTCAATTTTAGTTTTTTTTCTTAAACTGCACCAAATAAATTTGAAAACAACAAAAAAATTTCCATATCTCCATCATTTTTTAAAAAAAAGTAGTTGCAACTAGTCGGATAACTCAACACGGAACAGTTCTGGATCGCATTTTGCTAAATCGAAATTCCCCGCATCTCTTGCATTCAGAGTGACAACATTGATTAAACACATCTGAAACGAGTCGCGTTCGAAAAGAGAGAAAAAAAAGAACCCAGCAGCCAACTTGCAGACAGTTGGCTCGCCAAACTGACAAACAACATTATAACACAGTCCTTTCTCTTGAGACAGTTCTTCCCATCAAAATCTAGTCAACCCCTTTTTTTACCATCCCGAATTCAAAGTCAAGATGTTTTTTATCCCTTTCCATCAAAGAAAAAGAGTTCTTTCTTTCTATCGAAGTCTGATTTAGAACAAAGAAGAAAGCGTGACTCAAAAGCAGTAGCCTTGTGGAAGATCGCCAAGTCGCCAGATAATACACAGTACAATGGAGCAGCCATCTTGGACTTGGACAGATAGGGTTTTTTTATATTCGTTTCCGGAATGTGGAATTAAATCCTGGCTTTGGCCTCTTTGAAAGTAAATATTTGGGATTGTTTATCTTGCTATTTTAAACGGAAGACATAAAAAAGTGCTCGAGTTGAGGAGATGAAATATACGGAAGAGAATTATTTTGGTTATGCATTCATTTCTATTTCTGTCTCCAGAACTTTCTTTTATATAGTGTAGGTATATTTATGAAGAAGTATGGGAAAGCAAGGTACTTTGAATTTGTTTAAAGTTTCGCCAAAGGGCATCACTTAACGGAAATTGGCCGAAAACGAATTTTTAAATTTTTAATGAGGCTAGGGAGGGTACTACTCCCTGTCCACATAATGGCGGGCCAACCACCATTGTACAAATTATGCAACTGTATATACTCATTGCTCAAACTGTAAAATTGTAATATTCGCAAGCAACACCAACCCTTACTTTAAAATACCGTTTAAATGGGAACTTAGCGAAACATTATTGATACCGTCAAGCTGGCATCATTTTTGGCGACTTTGCATGGCTACGGTAGCCATGTAGTCAAGGTCATGGTTTCGTGGTAGAGGGATGTCATGAGTCCGAGCTTAGAATCGCTGAAGCTTCAACTTGAAGAGAAGGCCGATACACACACGTTAAATATGTTGAGGCTCAAACGTCCTCCCGTTGATGTGAAGTGGAAGTTAGAATAGGAGGTAACTCTCTTTCTCTCTGCTCAAGTTACGTTCTCGCCCCTTGGTCATGGTACAAAATTACGGGCACCGTCACCAATAGCCCTTACGTAGTTTTATAGTGCGACCTAAATATATCTTTAACTCTTGGCGACCATGTTGGCGACGCTATGGATGCTTCTGGAATTTACTAGAGAAATCAATAACATCATGATCTATGACGCACCGTAAAATCCAGCGCATAACGCGCCGTAAAATCCGGCGCATAACGCGCCTTTGAACAGAAAAAAATTGATCGAAATGTACGGGTGTGCGTTATATGCAGGGTATAAAAATAATAGCTTCAAAAATATTATAAAAAGAGATGAGCATGAAAAAATTAGACTTCTTAGATTGGAATACTGTTTATTTAAAAGAAATGATATGCTTAATGAACTTAAAAGGCTTTTCTGAAAGTATACAGCATTTTTTCCAAAAAGTCTGGGATAATACCTCGAATAAATGACTTAAAAGCATAAGAGCGTCATACACATACACACTTCAGGTTCCTTCATGAAAGGTAGGGGTGAGTGTTATACGGCGAATATACATAAAAATTAAAAAATGTAGCTTGAAAGTATGGGTGCTCGTTATACACTGGTACATACTATACGCTAGAGTTTATGGTAAGAGCTGGAAGGTAGGTGGGACCGCCCAGAAAAATCCCTTTTAACGCTCCCTTTTCAATTAAATTCAACTTCCTTATGACCAATTTTTTTACTTACTATACCTTATGTATAAAAAAAATTTACTACAGCATCACAAAAAACTTTTTTTAATACATGGAGAGATTTTGTTGTTGTTGCTTATGCCACCTGTCTGACGTAGTCAGATCGAGGCCCATGAAATTCATCATGGCAACGAGCTAGAGATGCGTCTGTCATTAGCCTAAGCTTTGAGCCCATGAAGGTGACAGCTCGATTTTTCTCACGATAGATGGCGACACCATTCGGACCCACAGATTTAACGAGCACGTGCTCCGTTTGTACTCGACGAGTATTTAGTGGAGAGATTTTAAAAGGCACAATGATTTTTCAATTTAATCCCGAGGGAGTATTTCATGCTCTTAGTTAAGACGCGCTTTACAATTAGGGCACAAACATTATGATGTCCAAAAGAAAGGTTATCTTTGCGTAAGACCGTGCGTTCGCTTTGGGATTTCTTATGGTATACATTTGCTAAATTCTCTCGAATTTGTCTGGTCGTGTAGCTGCGTCGTGAGAAATAATCACGATTATTGGAGAATAAGTAAATATTTTACTGAAAAAAAATCCGGCAATATTCTTTAAAAAATGTAAATGGCTGAATTCTCTAAATCAATATCAAACGCTAATGACATGTCGCAACTCTTCCTGCATCAATAACCTAACAATTTTTTTTAGAAGTTAAAACATTGCTAAAACTTTATTGTGAATTCTAATGTGAATTCTAAAAAAAAAAAAAGAATAAATATTTACAGCAGCGTTTCTTAAACTGTGGGGTGTGCCTCCCTTGTGGAGTGTGATAACTCTCCGAGGAAAGTGCGGGCATATTGAAAAGTCAAAAGGAAAAAAAAGATTATTTAAAAAAATATTAATTTACTGAGAGGAAACAAACAAAATACATTCTTACACAATAAAAAATAAAGTACACATTTACACTAATATAATACACTTTTAATGTATCAGTCCTGCAAAATGTATTTTATAATTAATTTAGCAATACTAAGTTAAGAACAAGCTTAAGGGCTATCGGAACCCTCTTTACTGATAATGTTAAAAAGGCCTCTTTCAATGTACCTTTTCTAAACACCTGTTGGAAATACAATCCCCAATTTTTTTTTACAAGTTAAACATACATTTAACATTATACTAATATGAGCTTTTTTTAAAATTTCCATTAGTTTTTTTTTTTGAAATTTTTTTATTTGATGTATAGTGAGAAAACAGTGTTTTTCGACAGAAAAAAAAATTATAAAAAAATATATATATAAAATTTTGCTAAAAGTTCATTCAGTATATACTAGGATATATAAAAAATGTGTCATGTAAATTTTGTTGACATCAGATATATACTTTCTGAGAAAAGGTACATCGAACCATCAAAAATGACATTTTGAGAAAAACACATTTTTATAAAAAAAAAAGTTACCTTATCATCAAAACATTCCAGCTCCATATTCCAAATTTTCAGCATTTTTTAAATTTCCATCTTCTTGTTTCATTCTTTTAAGTCTTTTTACTTTTTAATCTCCTTAGTTTTCTGTAAATTGGCATATCTTGTCCTTGTAATCCTCTCTTTGTCGAGAGGTTCCATGCAGGATGTCGCATAATATCCTGCCTCTATGTTAAGTTTTTTTAAAAAATATCCAGCTTTGGGTTGCATTCCATTTATTAAAGGATGCAATAGCCCTATATGTACCAAAGGAAAGTGTTTCTATGTGCACAAATGTCTTTTTGGGGACACGAGACCAAATAACATTATTAATGCTTTCATTCGGATTCTGCGTGTTTCCACGCAGCACTTTTTCAATAATTCTGGATCCGAAAGGTCCCCAAAAATAGGCCTAATGGCTTCAACAACAGCAACTGGAAGCTTATGTTTGTGAAGATTAACTTTATTTTCCAGTTGAGCCTTCTTATACTGACAAAATGTGCCAGGACCTTATGGACAAAATCCATGCTGTGGACTTTCATCCGTAGATATTTTGTGAAGAAATATTGCCCATATATATAACTTGTTTCATATCCTTTACACTTAATAAATTTCTTCGAATGGCAAGACCATAATATGTTTTCAATTGATCAATAGTTACTTCTGTTAATCTATTTTTGCCACGTAATGCTTTGCCATCTAATAATTTTTGCCCCCTCATTTTTGCTTTGAAACGTCGGAGGCGAGATCTCATCCGTTTCATAACATGCCCTTAAGAAATTTTAAAAAATGACGTCAAACTTCAAGCTGGCCCAAGAGGAAGTGCTATGTTTACCTTTTTTCGTTCCATTTAAATCGGTGACTCGCGTTTAGATAATTATTTAAAAACAAAATTTTAGCACTTCTAATTAAGCTAGAGATAAAAAATGAGGTATTTTTGGAAAGGTAATGAGCTAAAGAATTTAAAAATGCAATAACCTGAAATTCACTTTTTAAAAAATTTACCTTTCCAACTCCCCTTAATATAATTACCAGTAACCTCATGGGGTCATATATAAAATTATGTACAAGCATTAACACTTATCTTGATAATTTATAGGGTTTATAATTAATCCCTCAACTGCCGAATGAAAAGTTACGTGATTCCCTCCTTAATGCCACCATTTTCCTCGTAGGCGCGCGTATGTGATGTATTAAGGAGGGGGGGGGGAAGAGAGGAGAAAATGAATAAATAAGCAAATCCCCTGAAGTAAGTAAATCCTTCGCTAACACTGTCAAGGTTCTTTTATTTCATTCTAAAGTCTTAGGAATAATTATATAAATAGCAGTGCACACACACACACACACACACACACACACACACACACAACACACACACACACACACACACACACACACACACAGCGAGAGAGAGAAACGGTCATACTTTTGAAAGACGTATATATACGTCTGGGACAATTAACGCTTTGGCTAAGCGAGACAATGCCGGTGGCACTTAAGAAGTTCAAGTCGTACTGTAGCTTCTGTGTCAAAGTATAGTATTATTGAATTCTATACATTGTTATTATATGATGGGGAGGCACGATGAAAATTATGATTGAAAAATGGGTCACAAATATATTGAAAGTTTAAAAAAAAGCACTGATATGAAGTAAAAAAAACTAACTTCATTCATGTTGCATAATTTACTCTTTCAAATCGATTCTAGAGCTTCCTTAGTTCATTCAATTGTGATTTAGCCTGAATTAGTAATGAAATTTTAAAATAAAATGCTGACGTAAAAGGATACGCAAGAACTAAAGTTATAGACATAGTTTAGAAACTGGCGCCTATCTTGTAATTTTTTCTTTTTACTCTCAATCTAGTGAAGAGGGATGTTAACAATTGAAAGGTACAATTCATAAGCAAATTCGAGCATTGAGAAAATATTATTCTGAAAGAAATGGTACGCGAATATTTTTAAACCCCTTAAGATATCCGACTACCCTAAAATTATGAACTTTGACAAAAATGGATAAATTTTTTTATGATTTTATTTTATAGGCCATCTTATTATTTCTTTATAAAATACCAAGTGTATTATTTTCCGTTCACTAGAACAAAAACTGCAAGTGTTTTAGTAAAAGCAGATGCCAACGATGTTGTTCTTGATCGTGCGTACAAGAAGGTGTAGAACGGTACAGCGAAAAATAAATGATTATTTTCCACAATAAAGGTAAAATTGCGACATTTTGCACCTATTTTGCTTTTTCTTCAAGCACGTTTCCCGCATGTGATGATTTTCAATTTTCGTATAGTGTCCGATTTCATAAACTGCATGAATCGCATTCGGTTTTCGGTTATTCAAACAATCACGTATTCGAACGGTGTCCGGTCCCAATTGATTCTGATAAGCGACGTTCTACTATCAGACACATTTAGAAACAAAATAACCGATTTCAAGGTATTATAAAAAAAAAAATTTTTTTTTAAAAAAAAAAAATCTTTAAAAACTGAAATTTTAAAAATAGTGCAGGGTGATTTTTTTCTTTAAACTGGGATTATTCAGAGCCATCTGTAGCTCGATCTAACATAAGCAGTGGCGTAACGTACACTCCCGCATTGAGGGGCGGGACAGGATTTCAGGTGGCCCAAAACCTAACTAATGCGCGCTTAGTACTTATTTAACTATTTTATAAAATATTAAAAACAAGACCTGACTTTTTAGGGGGGGGGGGTAATATTCTCCGTTACGCCTCTGAACATAAGAATAAGAAAGGGTATGAAGACGATAATGACAGAGGAAGTTAGATTTTGTGAAAAAAAATTACCATATTTACTCGAATTTAAGCCGCACTATTTTTCCAGTGTTAGTATTACTGAAAGCCGCCCATCCGGTATAGTGGTTAGTGACGCTGATTGTGGTGCCGTATGGCCTGGGTTCTAATACCGGAGAAGGCATAGATCTTTGTGTTGTAATCCTTCATGGCTTTAAAAATCCTTATTTCCTTTGTGGCGTGTGCTTCACGATGTTACTGAAAATCGGATACGGCATAGAATCGAAAGCGAAACATTTGTTGGCGGGAGAAATTGAGTTTCCACCTGTTTTCAAAAGGAAAAATATAACCGTGTATTCTAGCCACTTGCATCAATGACTCATCCCATTCGGCAGTTTATCTCCCGTATTCAGTCTATCCTAAACATCGTTGTCTGCCCATATTTAGGAAATTTTTTTGTTTACGTTTTCTTTTAATCACGTAAACATCAACGATCATCAAGTCGAGTTCACTGTGACGCAAGTATGAAAAAGGGAGCAATTTTATATGCAGAAAAAAAACCGAAACTAAGCAGAGGCCACTGGAAATTTGACACGGATGAATCAAATATATGTCGATGGCGTAAGCAAAACGATATAATTTTTGCGTGTAAAGGTTCAACAGTCTTTAATAATTTCTTTACATTCTTCTACAATGAATTCTTAAAAAAATGTTTCATAACAAATTCACTAGATGGCGCGCGAGAAACGACATCGTGTGGGAAAATGGCGACACCGGCACCAATTCCGAAGTCAGGCTGTGACAATGGAAATGAGGAACCGTTTTCGAAACATGATACAAATGGTTAGAGTAGCTATAGGCTTACATACGTATTTGAAAGTTTTGAATACTGGTAAAACTAATAAATAATTAACTTATAATTTCTCATTAAAATGTTTTTTTTAATTTCTTAGGTATCAGATATATTGATGAACCTTTTACACAATTTTTTTTATTTTTTTTTCAAAAACAAGAAAAAATAAAAAAAATTTGGGGATGACGTGGCTTTGAATCGATGACAACATTAAAAAAAAACACATTGAGAATTTTGGGTACGGCTTAGATTCGAGTAAATACGGTTATTCCAAAAACCGCCGGCAGGCGTATTACTGGCACTGTACAATGCAGAAAAGGTTACAAAAAAAAAAGAGAAAAATAATAACATATACCAAAAACAGTGAATTGTTAAGTTTTCTTCTCTATAGCCACTTTACCAGCGAAGAATTAGACCACATTCAGTATGACAACCGTTCTCCAACAACCGTACATTCTTTACACAATATTTCTTATGGATGTAAGCAACATTTCTAAGGAATATTCCACATTGTCTATGATATGTGTACCAACAATGGTTTCTAGAAGTACGTCGACGATTACAGTTGAAATATCTGTTATCACTTCTTATGATCTTACATCCTCTGCCTGGACGAATCGTCCGTGACTTTATTTCTTCTTAATCATTCCTTCAAAAGGATTAATTGATACAACCTCCTTACGTACATTCTATCGGGTTCTAAGACCTCGAGGAGTTGTAGATGATTAAGTAAATACAGCTTTAACAATAATACACGTTCTAGTAATGTGAGTCGCATATTCCCTTGAGCTAGTTCACATCAGCCGAGAATACTATTCTTCGGAGCTTTCTACATATTTCTCTGGCCCAAATCATTGGCACAATTGTTGCACATGAAAGCAGAGCTTATGATTTTACTTTCATACCTGTGTTTTATGCTGATTCTCGGTTTTGGTATAAGCTACAACAGTACCATAAATAACCATATTGGTGGTTTTTGGAACTAAATGTTATGCACGGAATCTTACTTCTTATACCAAGTTTGGTGCCTTTATGGTTGTGATATCGAGGTCCAAAGTGTCAATTTTGAAAATGTTCTGAATAGTGTTTATTTTAAAGAAAATGACTCTGCACATTGAATAAGAGACAGCAAGATTGTCTCGCTCACTTTATCGAATGACTGTTTCAAAGAAATATAAATCAACAGAGATAGAAAACACAGTTGAATTGCCTTTGATGTAAGGTTGAGTGAATAAGCTTTACATTCAGTATTAGTTGATCTGGATAAGGAATTTTAAGTACATTTTGAAATAAAAAGATTATTTTTAAGGTATTGTGATTTAAAATAGAAATTAATTAATTTATATAAAAAAAAAGCTAATTAGTTTTAATAATGAAAAATAGTATTTCATCACTTAAAGCAACATTCTTTAAATGCAAACATGCCATAGCTGTGAAACATTTAAAACTTCTGAATTTTTTGGAATTGTTCGGTCAGTCGGGTACAGGTGATAAATCGATAAATGTTGCTACCAACAAACTAACTATCGCCAACTGCAGCCATCTATCGTCTTTCACCGATCGTTTTTCAATTCCTACTGTTAGCTCACTCTCTTCCTAAATATACACTCAAAAGCCAAAACATTATGACCACCCCTACATTTTGCAATGAACTCACCTGGATGACGTGGAAGGCACGTGATCAGGTGGAAGTGGAATTTAACTGCTGCTGGAGAGTCTGAAGAATCACTCTTTCACTTACTTCTGTGTGTGATGGGAAAAGCTGCGGATCTAAGCGACTTTGATGGAGGGCAGATTGTAATAGCTCGAAGGCTCGGAACAAGTATTTCCGAAAATGCAAGACTCGTGGGTTGTTCGCGATCTACAGTTGTTAGTACTTATGCAAAGTGGATGAATGACAATGAAACCAGCAGTGGACGATAGGGTGTTGGACATCCACACGCTATCAAAGAAAAAGGTCGCCGGAGACTGTCTCGCATGGTGAAGAAAAACCGGAGCCAGACAGTGGCTCAGCTGACAGCCCAATACACTGCAGGGCCAAGTAGAATAGTATAGGAACACACTGTTCAGTGGACACTGTTGGATATGGGGCCTACGCAGCAAACGTCCCACTCGTATGCCTTTGCTGACCAAGCGTCATCACCAACTGCGCCTGCGCTGGACCTGGGAACATCGCGACTGGTCCATGGATCAGAGGGAGAGAGTTGCCTGGTCAGATGAATCATGGTTTGTCATTCATCATGCCGATGGCCGTGTCACGATACGCCGTCTTCCAGGCGAACAGTTGTTCCCTCAATGTATAGTAGATCGTACACAGGCCGGTGGTGGCGGCATTATGCTTTAAGAGACGTTCTCTTGAGCGTCTCTGTGACCCGTGGTTGTGGTAGAGCAGACCATGAATGCTACAGGGTATCTGAACATCATTGCGGACCAGTTGCACCCTTACATGGCCTCTGTTTTTCCAGATGGAAATGGAATGTTCCAACAGGACAACGCCCCGTGTCATAAGGCTGAACTTGTGTTGGAGTGGTTCTAGGAACATGATGCAGGATTCCAGTTAATGTCCTGGCCGCCTAACTCACCGGATCTCAATCCGATAGAACACATTTGGGATGTCATGGGACGGCAGCTCAGAGTTTAATCACCACCAATTCCCAATATCTCGGATTTGCGTGACCGTTGCTTAAACATCTGGTACAATCTGTCTCCAGCCATCTACCAAGGACTTGTGGCATCCATGCCAAGGCGGTTTGAAGCTGTGTTGCACGCCAAAGATGGGCCAACTCGTTATAGACAGGTGGTCATAATATTTTGGCTCTTGAGTGTATATAAATTGTTACGTCGATCAGTGTTGGAAGAATTTTATGTAAATCAGTCTCAAAGAGCAAGATAGTTCTTTAAAAGCGATGAGAGTATAATGTCGAAAAACAATCCTCGAAATGCAGGATACACAGCAAAATTCATAAAATAAATCTCAGAAGCGTCTTCACACCTTCAACAGCCCCCAGACACAATTAGCAGTACCTAAAATACAGGCATTTAAAAGATTATTCACAAGCATAGCCGAGCTAATGGGTAATCACGGATAAGGCAAGTTTACTAATCGCTGGTCAAAACAATGCTCCCTAATCGCTGGTTGAAACAAGACTGACTCGTTTCGGTGTGAGCATCGTTCTTTTTATAAAGGTGGCGGAAACTTCGAGAAAAATCCGCTTACGTCACAGACCGTGAAATTAGTGGATTTCTCCACTTATTTCTTGAAGAATCCAGAGGGTCCCGAACTGGACAACTTGGTCGCCAAAAATGATGCCAGCTTGGCTCTATTGCTAAGATTTTGCCAAGTTCCCAATGAATCGCCATTATAACGAAAGAGACGGCATTACTTGTGAATGTTACAATTTTAACATAGAGTAATATAAATGTATAACATATCCAAAAATACAAATTATTTACACCATTTTATACAAAATTCGTAACAATATTTATTTATATATATACATATCTTGTTCAAATTTTCAATCGTTAGTAAAATTCTTTCTGTTTATCCATTCAAAGTAGGAATTGACTTAATTTTTTTTATATATTACTTGTTTAGTTGTAGTTCAGTAACATTAGTAACAACTAATACCAATTAAATTTTATTTCTGCTTATTCATGGGACGTTACCATAGATACCACTTGACGATATCTGAGCCCTTCTTACGAAAATTATACATATTTTTTTCACAGTATCACAAAATTACCACAAATTTTTCTTCTTAAGACATCTGTTTTAGAAGGTTATTTAAGATTTATATGGAAATATAGAATTCAGAGAGAGAGAGAGAGAGATAACTACAGTATATAATTTTTAATTTAGAGTTCGAATTCCCATATAAAAACCCTTGCATATATACTATATAATATTAAAAATACCTAACCTCCCCTTGTATACGTCACTGCTCTGAAAACAAGCAAAACGCGTCTTTTGAAGCAAGGATTAACACAAGACAGGATCTTATTTTGGAGGAAACCCTGCACAAGATCTACAAACCAATAGAGTGTTTGTATACTTCCCATTTAATACTCCTAAATTGCGAATTGTATATTCGTGTCAGACAGGGGCGTGGTTTGAAACGACGAACTGATCATAAAATGTTTACTGAAACCACACCCTCACTAATAATTTATAAACACATGTTCTACAACTCAGTATTTGAAATCTCAGAGGGTACATAAATTTTCAAGCGATAAAAGAGGATTATTTTAAGCATTGAGTGGTTAATCGGGTGCATAATTTAGGGAAGAGGTATACTCAATCTTTTTTCCCACCGGGTCACATATATATGATAGGTATTTCACGCGGGCTGCAACATGAAGAAAATGGGGGAAAACACTATTAGACCATTAGGGAGAAAGCAAAATTAATGAAAATATTAGATCTCGATTTTAGGCTTTTACTTTAATACTATATTAACCTTTCTACCAAAAACACACAAAAGATATTTAATTTTAAGCATCTTTTACTGAGTTTTGAGGTAGTTTCGATTTTCTTCCATCCACGATCAAGCCTCTTGTTTACATTCTACTAAAAAAGAGCAAAATTGATAGATTTGCTTGGTTGATTGATAAAATTTCTCGCTAAATTTTTAGTACATTGCTCTTAAATAATTGAATTTCTCCGTGCAGTGGGCCATGACCGGGGCACTCTGAAAAGGCTGGAGGGCTACATGCGACCCGCAGGTTGAATATCACTGATTTAGGGAGTTTTAATTACAGAAATGCTCTACAAGGAGCTAATAGATTGTATACTTTAATTTGTATCGATTATCGTTTAAAAAAGGGCTGTTATTTAGTTGCATAAAAAAAGGATCATTTAGTTAAATAACTCTGTTATAAATAATAAATTTTTGACAAAGAATACATAATTAAAATTGGGCAAAAAGTGGCATCAAGTGGAAAGAAGCTACGTCAACAAATGCTGAAAACAAATCTTAAAAATTAAAATTACATTCTGTATATATTACTTTGCAAATAAGTTATTACATTTATTTCAATCAGATATTGGATAAAAACAATTTAACTGTTTAAAATTTTTTGTTTCCTATCGAATGTTTGTTGTTTACATTCAGAGACTGTTATATTTATCAAATGCGTCATATGTTGTAAACCTGGAAAAATTAAATACACTGCTGTTTGTAAAAAATGCAACACCGAAGGAATCATCAGAATTAAATGAACTTTGCAGCAAGTATCAATTATAAGATGTTACGTAAAATAGTAAAGTTTCAGAGCCACCGCGCATGCACAGCACCCTCTCAACCGATGCTGAAAGCTTATAAATAGAGGGCTGTAGTGGGAAGTTGAAAGTAGTTAATGATTATTTGTTAGTGGCGAACGTTTAGTGAGACCAAAGTATGCCTCCACGACGAAATAAGGAGAAATTCCAAACACGGAGTTTCAACGGGGGAGGATTATCGGCCTTCGAGAAGGAGGATTTTGCTATCACGCAATAGGAGCTCGTGTGTAGCGGAACAGTTTCACAATTATACGAATTCGGAAGCAGTGGACCGATGAGCACCGAACAACTAAAAAAACTGGCAATGGACGATGGAAGGTGACGTCAGCGCGCAACGATAGACACCTGCTCCGCAGGGCGATGAATGACCGTACGGCTTCCTCCAGACAGTTGACAGAACGTTGGTCTACTGCTAGAGGTGTATTAATGTTGGCTTCGTCAATTCGTAGATGTCTGCTGCACCGTAGATTGCGTGCAAGGGTGCCTTTATACAGGATTCCCCTCACGGCAAACCATCGATGGCTGCGTCTGCAATGGGCTCATGAGCACAGAGCCTGGCAAGCTGATTGGCACCAAGTTGTCTTTTCAGATGAATCACGCTTCACTTTGTGGGACCATGATGGCCACATTCGTGTTAGACGCTATGCTGGTGAACGCTGCCTTCCACAGTGCGTTATCGAATGACATAGGGGCCCAATACTCGGAATTATGGTTTGGGGTGCGATTTCATATCATGGACGATCCTATTTGCTACGAATTGAGGGAGATCTCAATAGCAACAGGTACGTCCGTGAAGCGCTGCAGTCCGAAGACGTTCCCTTCCTTCAAGGCATCCATGGAGCTATCTTTCAGCAGGATAATACACGCCCACATGTTGCAAGGACTGATCGAGACTTTTGTGCAGCCCAACACATGCAACTTCTTTTTTGGCCTGCTTATTCGCCGGATATATTACCTATTGAGCACGTGTGGAATTTGGTTGGTCGACGTGTCGCTCGTGACCCGCGTCCTGCAGCTTCAAAAGACGAACTTTTGCTGCGCATACAACCTATATGGAATTAATTCTCTTCCACAAGCAGGCATTCAAAATCTTTTTGACTCCATGCCACGTCATATAGCAACACTTATTGCAGTGCGTGGTGGCTACACTAAATACTGATTTCGGACACTTAATATTGTTTTTTTTGCTTGGAAGATTTCGTCATTTATTTGCACTAATACAAGTCGTTTGTGCATTAAATTTCATTTAATTCTGATGATTCCTTCATGGTGTTGCATTTTTTACTAACAGCAGTTTATGTAAAATTTGTTGTTCTTCTAATATGGAAGTTTATCTTTATTATTGGTATTAATTCCGTTAATATAAGAACTGGAAACAGTATATATAATATATATTTCGTTAATTCAAGTAGCGGGTTGTTCAATTTCAAACAAAGATTTCAAATTTTTCCTTTTGTCCTTTTATTGACAACAATAAGCCACGTTGTTTTTTCAACAAATATAACAATGCAAAATAAGACGATAATGTCATTTACAGCAATCGATTGAATAAAAA
This sequence comes from Trichonephila clavata, assembly GCA_019973975.1. Lineage (NCBI taxonomy): Eukaryota > Metazoa > Arthropoda > Arachnida > Araneae > Nephilidae > Trichonephila > Trichonephila clavata. Next base: position 12,570 of record BMAO01018905.1, on the reverse strand, counting down.
TAAGTTGGAACAAAAATTATCGTTGCCATTTTTCCGAACAAAATAATTAATTGATTCGTTTTTAACTGTTTGAATTTACCCCGTCGAATAGGCAAGAAACGCTTAAATTTCCCCTTTTTTGTAGATGATTAAATGACGATAAAGATATATTTGAGGTATACATATATATATATATAATATCACGAAAAATATCAAAATCCCATCACTTTGGAAACGGAACATCTTTGAAAACTGGTTGCATTTATTTATCAAGATTATTGCCTACTACGATGGTGTTCATCCAACGATTTACAAAGATGATACTTGATTAAGGTATCCGGCTACGTGCGACAGCATTTTTTTAAAAAAAATATGGAGATATAAGAATTTTTTTGTGGTTTTTAGATTTGTTAAGTAAATTTTAAGAAAAAAATATGCTAAAATTAAGAAGATAAAGAGAAATTATTATTACTAAAAAAAAAGAAAAATATGGTAAAAATTTACAAAAAATAACATAAACGGAGCTCATTCTGTGCCAAAAGTTTATGAACAAATTTTCAATTTTTCAATGGACTAAATTCATGTGACGTCATAATCACATGATAATTTTAAACCACGTGTTTTTAGCCAATCAAGTTCAAAAACACATGTGACGTCATAGTCACGATAAATGCAATTATCTATATTCAGCAAATCAGTTCATGCACTTCGTTGTTGCCACATTACGTTTTTTACAGAAACTTTTTTTAAAAAAAATTAATATTTGTCACTTTATTTAAAAGTACATGTATAAAACAAGACTTTTTTCCTTTAATTTTAAAATCTTTTTGCAGAAATTTCTTTTTATAACTCTTGAGCATCTTTACCCAATTATGCAATTTGAAATTTTACCTAAGTTTTACAAATAGAATAAAAAGTACGAGCTAGTTTATTGTCCGTTTTGAATTCAATGTAGAACACGTGTTTATATTATCATGAGACCGTTATGAATTTAGTCCATTCTGATGTGTTGCTATGTCATTCATTCAATTCCTACTCTTTAGTTCACTCTCTCTCTATATTTATCTTGTTCAGATTTTCGAATGTTAAAAAAGTGAAGTTTAAAGCACTCAACCGAGCTGAAATAAAAAAAACACGATTATTTAGGATCACAATACAGAAATTTAATTATAATTAATAAAAATTGATTAAAACTAATTATTTAAAGAATTATAAATACAGCCACGTAGGCATCATTTTTGGCGACTTAGCGACCCTTTTGTCGACTTGTGTCATAACTTGAAAAGGTTTTTTTCTCACATTTTAAAGCACTCAATTTTTCTGAAGTTTTCTATACACTATCTTTTTGGGTAACAATGCGATAATTTAATTATAATGAATTAAAATTAATTGACTGAAATTAACTTTTTAAGGAATAACAGATAAAGCCGCGTTAGCTTCGTTTTTAGCGACTTGGGTCAAAACTTGAAAAGAGTTTTTTCTCTCGTGTTTTAAAGCATTTAGTTAAACTGAAATTTTTTATACAGGATTGTTTTGGATGACAATACGATACTTTAAAAATAATTAATAAAAATTAATTGACACTTAATGTTATGATTCTGTCATATGTATATACATGCTTATATTAATTGTAGCTATTTAATAAAAGGTAACTAAAATAATTTTTTTTGTTGATCTAAGTAGGAATTGACTTAAAAAATATTTTATATTACTTGTTGTGGAAATGACCATCAGGATAAGAGATATTTTAATTTTTACAAAAATTAGAGCACTTTATCTTAGTTATATGAAGTTGCTTAGAGAATATATATATATATGACAGTGATTATATTAACATAAAGGACTGTAAATTTTGTAATGAAACAGTGACTGGTAAATCTCAAGGTTAAAACACTTCTATTATTATACAAAATATATACAAAAGATTTCACAGTTAATTATTTTCAAAAATTTTTGAGCAATCGCTGGCCCCGTTTGAGCATTTAAAAAAAAAACACATTTCGTGTAAAACGCGTTTCAAAGTATGACATCTTGCTTAAAATAATGGCATCTGCTTTTACTAAAACACTTGTAGTTTTTGTTCTAGTGAGCGGAAAATGATGAACTTGGTATTTTTATAAAGCTAATAAGATGGCCTATAAAATAAAGTTATAAAAAAAATTTGTCAATTTTTGGCAAAATTTACAATTTTAGGGTAGTCGGATACCTTAACGCAGTGATTCTCAAAGTGGTCTATATAGACCCCCTTTGGTTTATGACAGCCACCAAGGGGTCTACGTCAGCCAAAAAATAATTTTAGGGTCCATGAGGTGTAAGTGGGGATCTATGTGATACTGACTCTCATTAAACTATATCGTGACTTTAATTTTAAAAGTAAATTTATAATCACGTTTAAACCAAATTTTACCAAATTAACAGATTTATTTACTAAACTTAATGAGGTTAATTTGCATTTACAAGGTAATAGCATAAATTTTATTAAAACAAAAACCATTTCAGCTTTTTTTTCCGGATTTAATGTAAAGGAGTATAATACTAGAGGTCCCGAGTTTTCTAAATTTGTCACAGACAATCTATCAGAGCGTTTTAACCTACATTCAACATTTAAATGCCTTTTATTCAGATTTTGGAACCAGGTTTGAGAATGCTTTGACTGTGGCAATACCATAGCAGGCACTGAATTCATATGGTCATATTGAAAAAAAATGTCAGAATACAGTAGGACCTAATAAGCACTAATGAAGATCTTAAAGTTTAGAAACTGATGCCACAATTTTAGCTTTAAAAAGTCAAACCTGTTATTTGTCCCGACTTATGGAGGAAGTTTTTCATTGCTTTTCCTAGAGCGAAGGAGTTTCAGCGCGGTTGCCAATCTGGAAAAAAAAAAAGAAAGAAAAAAAACTGGACACTGTGTGTGTGTGAGTGTGTGCTAAAAGAGGTGATTTAAAATTAAACCAGACAAGAATGATACCAAATGTTGGAAATTAGATATTGTAGTGCTAGAGATTCATCGCTCCCATTAAAATAATTTGTTTGTTGTTTAGTTAGTTTATTTAACAGTTTTATTAATTAATTAATTTTAATTTAATTAATTAAAGCATATTCTTTTTAAATTTTAAACACTATATTTCATTACAGTTAAGAAGTTTAACTCTTTTAAAGTAGGAGTAGTAGTACCAATGATTAAAAAGAATTTAAGTTGATAAATTTGCAAAAATTCAACATTAAAATTAAGCAGGGTTCTACCTCAAACCGAAAAACATAGCAAGGGGTCTAAGAGACAAAAAAAGTTTGGGAACCTCTGGCTTAAAGTGTATAAAATAAGTTTTCACGAAAAAACAACAAACTACCTGCTCCGATGTTAATCCATGCATATTTGATTCTAATACAGTGAAAATCGCCTTACACGAAACTGAAGGGTCTGAAATATTTTTTCGCGTTAAAAGAATTTCGCGTAAGAGGATATTGCAAAAACAACAACATCATATAGCAGCAAAATGAAGTTTATTAGAGTACATTTTATTTACATGGATATGTATATATGCATATACCGTAATACATTCATATCAAAAATAGAGAAAAAAACCAATGAGAAGTACTATTATATATTTTTTTGTGTGCATATTGTTTGTTGTCGCCAATAAAGCGTACTTGGTGAGATTTGCCCTGGCGAAACGGAAAAGTACGGAAGCTTTAATCCAAAACAATTTATGATAGTGATTTTCTGTCAGAAAAAATATGTTGAGGAAAATATCTGAATCACCTTTTTAAAAACAGTATACCTGAATAAAACTCAAATACATTATGATATGCATGAAGTTGAAAATGACTACTTTTAAGAGCAATTATTCTTTTGGACATTTTTAATTGTATTTTTTCATTCAATTTCCTTAATGAATTCTAAAAGGATATGTAAGAGGGCTATTTTTTAAGTAAGGACCGTTGGCGTGTATAGTTTCCTAGTTCACGTGTATGCCGCAACGAGTCTCTGCGCTACGGACCAGCATCCTTTCCGAGCACACTTGTGCCATTTCCAGCTCTGTAGCAGTCGCATAAGCTTCAGTATGCGTCTTTAAAATGTTTAAGGTGATTGAATCGCACACCAAGTGGGAGATACGGTCAATTATCCGTTTTTTGACTGTGAGAAACATGTCGGCTGCAGACATTCATCGCCAAATGATAGAAGTTTATGGCACTGAAGCAATGAATGATAGCAAAGTTCGAAAGTGGGTCAGGAAGTTTAAAGATGGGCGAAAAACGTCCCCGACGAAGAACGCTCAGGCGAGCACTCTGTAATCACTGATAAATCGATGCAAGCAGTTGAAACAAAAATTCGTGAGAACAGGAGATTTACCATAAACACTCTTGCATTGGAATTTCCCGACGTTTGTTGGTCGTTGGTGTACAACATTGTGACTGAAGATCTCAATTTTGTTGAGTCTAATCGTTACTGGAGATGAAAAATGGGTATTCCATATCACCCCGGAATCAAAGCAATAGTCGATGGAATGGCGACACGCATGCTCTCCCGTCAAGGTCAAAGCCAAACAAACTCTTTCGAAGCGCAAGATTATGGCAACAGTGTTCTGGGACCTGCGCGGTGTTTTGCTGGTGGACTTTATGCCACAAGGAACACCGATCAACTCAGGTGCCTACTGCGCAACTCTACGAAAGCTCCGAAGAGCTGAGCAAAATAAACGGCGTGTCAGGTGTTTTGCTCCTCCACGATAACGCAAGGCCTCACACCTCTCGAATGACTCGGGACTTAATCGAACTTTTGGCTGGGAGGTTTTAGACTGTGCACCACACAGCCCCGACCTTGCTCCCAGAGATTTCCACCTTTTCCGGTACCTCAAACACAGCCTTGGCGGAAGCGCTTCAGTGACAATGAAGAAGTGAAAGCGGCCGCGAACTCTTGGCTGTCCGACCAGGCGGCAGACTTCTTCGAAAAGGTTTTCAAAACTTAGTTCTAAGGTATATAACAAGTGCATTAATAATCTCTCGGCAACTACGTAGAAAAATAGGCAGACGTATGTACAATCCTAAATTAAAGGTGTTTTGAAACAAAATATTGTCGTTATTTTTTAAAAAAACAAACGGACCTTACTTAAAAAACAGCCCTCTTATTTTTAAGCATGCATACAGTTAATTATTCATCAGGAATACATTAATATATAATGTAGGAAATAATTTTTTAATCCTTTTCCTTCGAAAAGCATTATATCAGTTGAAGTAAAAAAGAATACCGTCATTTTGGAATTTCGAGTTCGTTTTCTATCCACGTGCTGTATCTAGAAATTAAATCTGAACAAAAACTAATTGAGACGTAACGTAGAAATTTCACGAAACATCTCTACATTTCCTCGTAAGGATGGTTTTTATTTTATCTCGTTTTGTATTCTACAGCTTTCACGAGATGAATTAATTTCTACAGATTCTCAAAAATGATAAGACTATTGTTTGATTCGTTGGGATTCTTCGTCTTTCGTTGTTGTATCAGTGAAACAGTACGAGTTTTTTAATAAAAACTTATTGTTGTGGGCGTTATAGAGGTTTTGACATTTGGTAAGAAAATTTAAACCTGTTTTTGCTCTAAAAAGTAATAATTATCTAAACACATTCTCAAATAATTTGAACACAATTCATATTATATTTATAACATAATTTATTAGGTACACGCACATTATCTCTAAATTTAATTTTAAAAATGAAAATATTTTTTACAACACACACACACACACACCACACACACCCCACACACACCACACACACACACACACATGTTTACATATCTATATATATAAAGGAGAAAAGCGACTCACACTGACTGACTGACTAATCACGATATCTCCGAAACTATTCAACCTACAGACTTGAAATTTGGTAGACATGTTCTTATGAGTAGAGATCAACTAAGAACGGATTTTGCAAAATTCGAACCGCAAGGGGCTTACGGGGGTTAAGGGGGTTATAAATAATTGCTTCTATTTTTACACTACTCAACTTACAATCTTGAAATTGGGTAAGCAGATTCCTTTCATAGAGTAGAGATCCGCTACAAAATGGGTTTTGGGAAAATAGCCCCCCCCCCAAGGGGTGTTGAGGGGGAATAAGGGAAGTAAAAGATAAATACTTTCGCTTTTAAAATACTTGACCTACCGGCTTGAAAATTGGTAGGTATAGTTCTTTCATGGAGTTAATATCCGCTACAAAATGGGTTTGGGGAAAATGGATCCCCAAAGGGTGTTGAGTGGGGTTAAGAGCGTTAAAGATAAATATTTTCGCTTTTAAAGTACTTGACCTACTGGCTTGAAAATTGGTAGGCATAATTTTTTCATGGAGTTAATATCCGCTACAAAATGGGTTTTGGGAAAATTGACCCCAAAGGGTATTGAGGATTAAGGGAGATATAATAATTATTCCGATTTTTAAACTATTAGACGCACAGTCTTGAAATTTGGTAAGCAAGTTCCTCTCATAGTGTAGAGATACGCCACAAAATGGGTTTCGGAAAATAGACCCCAAGTGGCGTTAAGGAGCTTAAGGGGCGTTATAGATAAATTATTTTCCCTTTTTAAACTCTTGGAAGCACAGTCTTTAAATATGATAAACAGAATCCTTTATGGAGTAAAGATACAATATATAATGTGTTATGGGAAAATCAACCCCCCAGGTGGCGTTGCGGGGTCTCAAGGGCGCTTAGACTCACAGTCTTCAAATTTGGTAAGCAGATTCTTTTCATAGATCCGCTAAAAAATGGGTTTTGTGAAAACATACCCCCAAGTGGCGTTGCGGGGGCTCAAGGGGGGTTATAGATAATTATTCCCATTTTTAAACTATTAGACGTACAGTCTTGAAATTTGGTAAGCATACTCCTTTCGTTAAGTACAGATCCACTATAAATGGTTCTCGCGAAAATTAACCCCCAAGTTTCATTTCGGGGGATTAAGGGGCGTAATAGATAAATATTTCCGTTTTTAAACTATTAGATCTACCTGCTTGAAAATTGACAGGCATGTTCCTTTCATGGAATAGAGTTTCCTCAAACAAAGAGTAAAACGAAAATTGACACCTAAGGTGGGTTGCAAGGGTCCAAGGGGAGTTATAGAAAAAAATTCCTGCTTTAGAATTGTTAGACCGTATACTTGAAATTTGTTAAGCATGTTTCTTTGTTGAATAGGGATCCACTAAGAATGCATTTTACGGAATCAACTCCTGGTGGAGCAGGGGTTACTGGGCGTGTTGACAAAAAAATTCTTTTTCGAACTACAAGAACTATAATAATGGAATTTGTTTGCATTTTTCTTTGTTGAATTTAATCCGCTAAGAAGGTTTTTTGGAGAACGACTCTCAACGGGATTTCGGGGGGGGGGGGTATTGATAGCAAAAATTTGTTTTGCCCTATTAAATTTAGATTTAAATTTGGCTTGCCATGTTTATTTTATGGAGTAGAGATCCACCGTAAAATTGGTTTTGTGGAAATCACTTTGTTATAAGGTTACGAAAGTGTAAACATCATTCTATACTCAATTTTAGAGAATATTAGATAATACAAATTAGTAGTTCTGTCATTTTTTTATCAAGAGGGGAGAGTTACAGGATATAAGTATATTTTCAATACAATAGAATTCTTAATGCTAGGACATAGATATCAATATTTTACATATATAAACAGATATATTTATAAAACATCATGAAATACCCAGCGAAGCGGGAGGGTAACGAGGGATAAATATTAATGGATTTTGTAGATGAAATCGCTTCCCAACACCTACTTGACCGATCACGATTACTATGAAATTAGCAATTATTTTTTTGTAGGGTTCTTGTGTATCCTTTTTTTTGCAGCTCCTACCAGGTGGCACTACAGCAAGCAAATTCTGCACCGTTCAATCCATCGTCGAGTTGCAAACGCGATCGCTAAAAATGATGCCAACTTGGCTCTATCGCCAACATTTCAATATTTTCCCTTTGGATCGCCATTATTATGTAAGGAACGGCGTTGCAGCGAATATTATAAGTTTAACATAATATAAATACAACAGAAAATAATAATCACGTTTTACACATCCAGATATAAATTATTTACACTATTTTTAGCGTTCATTTTTCAAAATTTGTAGCAATGTGTTACTTCTGCTGAGCAGAGATCAGCTTTGGAAGGTGTTTTCCAAAATCGCCCCACAAAAGAGTTACGGCGCGTTATAAATACCCCCCCCCCCCTTTTTATCAGCTATTAGATCTTCAGGCTTAAAATTTAACAAACATTGTTTTTTTTCCAACTGAAATATGCAAAAAGTTTTTTGTTTGTTTAATTTGCAATTCCCGTAAAATTAACTCATTAAAAATTTCTTTACTCTTCAATCTGTATTGTTTAATTTTTCATTCCACCCGTGCGAAGAATGGGTACACCAGCTAGTATATCTATATATATTGGAGAAAAGTGAATCATCACGAAGTCTCCTAACTATTAGTCCCTTAGATTTGAAATTTTGTAAGCACACGTGTTTCTTTTGTTGAGAGCGATATGCTAAGAAGGGGTTTTGCGGAAATCATTTGCGAAGGAGGGTTGAGAGGACGTTGTAGATAAAACTTTCTGTCTTTGAACTATTAGACCTACAGACTTGAAACTTGGGACGCATGCATCTTTTGTTGAGTAAGATCTGCTTAGAAAGGAGTTTATGGAGGATCTCTCAAGAGGGGATGCGGTAGCATGTAGGTGAAAAATGTACGTTTTTGAACTATTAGGCCTATCGGGATCCGGAGGTCACCGGTGCAGGAGGGTTTGGGGAAGAACCAGACATGGTCCTAAAAATGGATACATTTATTTCGATCTAACTCTTTATGAATGATATTTAACTTTATTGCCGAACCCCTTAGGAGAAATCTTTAATCCTAATACTTAATCTTCAAAACGACTTAACTGAAGTTGAAGCTCCTTATGACAATCCTTCTCGAGCCACGATAGCTCGGTCAGCTCCAATGCTATTTTTTTACACAATTTTCGGTGGATTCTAAGATGAATACTAATTTCAGGCCGCGTGACTTCCCAGTCGCAATTCACTTTCAATTTTCCCTAGATTTCACAATTAACCTCACACACCCAAAGTCAGGGTTTAAATAGTATTTACATTGGCATAAAATCATGCCATCTCTTTGCGGAAAGTGCTTTTTAAACAAAAATCACAAAGGATAGTTTCCCCAAGAAGATTTGTTGAAGAACCCGAGTAGAATCAGTTACAGACCATCAGACTTGAATTTTCATAAGCGTGTTTCTTTTATTGAGCAGGGATCCGCTGCAAATGGGTTTTGCAGAAATCGACTCTCTAGAAGGGTTTTAATAATAAAAAGATAATTATACTGTGTTTCTGAAATTAGACTTTTTAAAATCAAGAGTCTATAAATACTAGAATGCTTTTCAGTACAATCGAAAGCTTTAGAATGATATAAATAGTTTGAAAACAGTATATAGTCATGAGACATCATGAAATACCCAGCTAAGCGGTTCCGGATTCACGCGCCACTTCATTGGTGACCCTGGCTGAATTAAGAAAAGCATAACCTTTTGAACTGTCGTGTCGCCATCTACTCATCAAAAGAGCAGCCAAAAACTCATCATACTCACTTGACTCAACACCTCCAATTAACAGCAACAACTCACACGGTCTCCATAACAACTCTATCATTCATTCGCCATCACACTCACTGATGGTAAGTGTGTAGCGATCATCTATATAGCCAGTTCAACTTCGGCTGAGTGATCATTTTGGTCCAGTGGTAAGTTCGTGTTTACGGAACGAAGTCACGGTTCTGTCTTCAATTCGCGTCCACTTCATTGGTGACCCTGGTTGAATAAAGAAAAGCATAACCTTCTGAGCTGTCATGGCACCATCAACCCACAAAAAGAGCAACCAAAAACTCATCAGACTCACTTGACGCAGTCAAACAAACTCGTCAGACTCACGTGACGCAACACCTACAATAAACAGCAACAACTCACACGCTCGCCATAACAACTCCATCGTTCGTTCGCCTATCCACCGAATGACTGGTGGGGGAGTGTGTTGCGGTATCATCTATATAAGCCAGTTACAACTTCCGGTCTGAAGTGATAATTTTGGTCTAGTGGTAACTTACGTGCTTACGGAACCATAGGTACTGGGTTCTAACCTCCGGATTCGAGAGCCACTTCATACATCTTTTAAATTTTCTCGCGTTAAGCAGTACACAATGATAAATAATGGTACTTACGTGTATTAGATCATCGTGCAATTTCATCAAATCAATAAATGTCACCAAATGCTGCGATATACAGCCAATAGTGGAAACCGTTCCGCGTACGTTCAAACACAATAATAATAATAACGATGGCAGCATTTGGCGACATTCTCTGAATCGGCGAAGTCTTTTCATTTGGCGAAATTAGTCGACGGTATAGTACATAAGTATCTAAATAATAAACATGAGTACAGGACCAAAATTAGACTACAACTTTCTTATTAGCGCGTTTTTCACGTAGTGGAACAAAAGCGCTATTAGGACGCAAATTTCGTCTTCGACTTCTTCCATATTTTGTCGTCCTTTTTCTCCCTATAGCACCAATTGACCTCAGTTTTCGCATTTGGTACTTTTGCCTAGATGAGCCAATCATATTTAAATTTTCCCTAGTTTTCCCGATTTTCCTACAATTTTCCTGAATTTCGCTAGTTTTTGCTTTTTTATAGTGCTGATACAGATTTGTTCATTATTCTTTTCAGCTCATTGAGTACATTTAGAGGAGTTATACGTACAACTTTCTGTTATAAAATTCATTGTTCATATGTAAATACACATGTAAAACGCTAAAATTACCATGCAATGATTGATATCTTGTTTTTTCCATTCAATAATAAAAAATAAATAAATAATTGATTACTAAAACAATGATAAAAAACAACAGACTTTAAAAAATTAAATATTTTGTATTTTTGTCAAAGATATCGTGCAGCGTTAGTGAATAATAAATAAAAACGCGTGACCCACTTGGGGTTACCATATGACTCGATGAGCGTATGAAATGTTAAGTAACATTTTATAAGGTTAAGTACAGATCGAATATTTTACTAGGATATTTCATTGATTCTAAATAATTAATTTGATTCATTAAAAACTGAATAAAATGTCCTTTTATAGTTTTTTACTAATTGTAATCCTTCGGTAATAAATTTTTTCTCATAAAAACTTTGTTAATATTTATTTTTAATTATCTATAAAACAGAAATATTTCTACTACAATTCCTCCTCATTCTTTTTTTAGAAGTGAATGTAACATGAAATGTGTGTAGGTTTTATACTTGACTCGATTAATGTCTTAATGGATTATAAATTGTATCAATTAATTTGTGTGTGACCATTCAAACATCTAAGTAAATTTAAGATAATCGTTAAATCGGATAATAAAATCTAAAACCTTACTCGATCACAAGACTAATAGAATTATTACAAAGAATTGCTTCTGAGGTACAAAGGTATTTCAAATATAAGAATAATACACGTGGAATCTCTAAATTTAGTCTTATTTATTTAGCTTTAGGCATTAATATATAACAGTATAGAAAATAAACATATAAAAACAGTGCGTTTATCAGCGTGAACATGCGGTAGAAGTTAACTTCTTTGGCTTATATGTATTGAATTGTATAATTAAGTTTATTTTAAATTAATCTTATGTATATATATATATAATTAGCAAATTTATTAGTATCACATTATTATTTTAAACTATATTTAAAAAATAATTAAGAACGAAATTTTCTTTTTCAATACATAATATTAAAAAATTAAAAATTCGATTGCCTGAAAAATATTTACTTGTACCTGTAACTCTCGCCTCTTGATAAAAAAAAAAAAGACAGAACTTCTAATTTGTATTTTCTAATAATCTCTAAAATTGAAATATAGAATGATGTTTGCACTTCCATATCTCTATAACCAAGTGGATTTCAGCAAAACCAATTTTCGGTGGATCTCTACTCCGTAAAATAAACATGGAAGCTGAATTTCAAGTCTAAATCTAATAGAGCAAAAAACGAAATTTTTAGTACCCACCTTAATTCCGTTGAGAGTCGTTCTCCAAAAACAACCTTCTTAGCGGATTTCAATTCAACAAAAGAAAAATACAAACCAAAATTCATTATTGTATTCTCTATTCTATGAAAGGAATCTGCTTACAAATTTCAAGATTGTACGTCGAGTAAGTTTAAAAATGGAAATAATTATTTATAACGCCCCTTATAACGCTCCTTGCGATTCAAATTTCGCAAACTCTTTCTTAGCGGATCTCTACTCCATGAAAGGAACATGCCTACCAAATTTCAAGTCTGTAGTTTGAATAGTTCTAGAGATATCGTGATGAGTCAGTGAGTCGCTTTTCTCTCTCCTGTGCATATATGGATGAAGTCCGATATTATAAATGCTTAATTATATACATTTACTCATTTTGGTAATATTACTATTAGACCCCAGGCAAACATTTATATATACTTACACATACACAAACACATCCCCACCTTACGTTCATCACTTAACGCGTAACGAATTTTTTTTTTTTTT
>BMAO01018904.1:0-31734 GCA_019973975.1 Trichonephila clavata | reverse complement strand
TTCTTTAGCTTAACTCAGGAAAGAAAAGATGAAAGGGTTCTTGTTTTAATATAATTTATGCCGCCACCTTGTAAGTGCAAATTAACCTCAGTAAATTTAGTAAATAAATCTGCTCAATAGGTAAAATTTAATTTCAACTTGACTATAAATTTTCTTTTAAAATTAAAGTCACGATCTAGTTTAATGAGAGCCACTATCATAGACTCACTTACACCTCATAGACCCTCAAATTAATTTTTTGGCTGACATAGACCCCTTGGAGGTCGTCATTGACCCCTGGGGGTCTATATAAACCCTTTGGTAATCACTGATTTAAATAAGAGCAGAAAAAGAAAATGCACGGATTTCAGAAAAAAATCTACTTCCTCTCATTTTAAGAACATTCTTTCGCATAAAAACAAAAATGATACACACTTAGACCATCACAAAACTAATCGCTTTAAACTGCATATATAATGAAGTAGAAATGCATTCTTTTCACCGCAAACTATCCCAAATCATTCCGGCGAAGGTTCAAGGCCAAATGGCTCAACTCAATTTCAAAACATTTACAGCGCGAGTAACTTAAAACACCAATGAATAAAAATGAATCGTTAAACTCTCCAAAACAGAAATTATTTGATGAAAAAGAAAATAAGAATATGAACTGGCGTCACAGCCCATATCCGATCAAAACATGTTAGATAACTGATTTTCAGCGCGAGCTAGAATACACAAATCTTTTTCTGAATTGAAATTAGCGATTGTAATTCTTTACCGGTTAATAATAAAAACGAATCTCTCCACTTTGCTTTTTCAAATGAGGATTGTTATTTATCAAATTAAATGTAATTTATCCTGAAGTAGATTTATCGAATATATTTGATATTGATACGCGTCGCGAAATTGAAAACCTTATCCAATCTTACAAACAAATAAATTAAAGATACAAACTTACAAATGCAAATTATCCTTTCTGATGACACACCTATCGCGTTACTTTTAGAAATTAAGTCAAGCGGAAAAAATTATCGTCGAAAACCAAATTGAGCAATGGCTGTCTGATGGAATAATTTCCCCAAGTTCATCAAATTTTGCCGCACCTTTAGTTCTTGTCAAGAAAAAAGACCAGTCAACAAGACTCTGTGTTGATTTTCGTTCTTAATTCTAAAACAATTAAACAAAGATTTCCACTACCCTCATTGAAGACATTTTTGACCAACTGCATGGAGCGATACTCTTTTCAAATCTGGACTTAAAAAAAGTTTTTTTTTTCATATCAAAATTGATCCTGATAGCCGTAAATACACCAGTTTCATAACACATAATGGAAAATACCAATTTAATAGAGTTCCTTTTGGCTTGTGTAACTCTCCCTCACTATTTCAAAAATACATTCAAATTGTGTTTAAAGATCTCTTAAAAGACAACACTGTTATTGTATACATGGACGACATTTTAATTCCGGCAAATTCTGAATGTGAAGGGATTGCAAAGCTTAAGAAAGTATTTGATGTTGCTGCTACTTATGGTTTAGAGTTTAACTTTAAAAAGTGTAATTTTCTTCAGCGGAAATTAACTTTTCTTGGCCATATTATTGAAGAAGGTACTATTCGTCCTTCAACAGCTAAAACAAATGCAGTCATGAATTTCCAAACACCTAAAAACACTCGGCATGTCCAATCATTTTTAGGACTAACAGGCTATTTTAGAAAATTTATTAAGGACTATGCATCAATCGCACGACCTTTAAGCCATCTTTTACGAAACAAAGTTCTATTTACCTTTGGTCCTACACAAAAACAAGCTTTTCTCTCCTTTGAAACAAATTTTGTCTCAGGAACCTGTATTGCATCTGTATCAGCAAAACGCTCCATTACAAATACACTGCGATGCCAGTGCAAAAGGGTTTGGCGCTATACTTCTACAAATGGACTCAAATCAGAACTTTCATCCAATACACTATGTGAGTTGTAAAACTTCTCCTCAAGAAGAGAAATACTCCAGCTACGAGCTAGAGGTCTTAGCGATAGTTACAGCATTAAAAAAATTTCGACACTACCTCGTCGGCACAAAATTTCAAATAATCACAGATTGCCAAGCATTTAAAAAAACTATGTCAAAGAAAGATTTACCACCTAGAATAGCATGATGGGCTCTCTTCTTAGAAGACTTCGATTACGAAATACTTCACAGGCCAGGTAAACAAATGCAACATGCTGACGCTCTCAGTCGCTATCCAGTCATGCTCATATATTACAACGAGACGACACAAAAAATTAAAAAAGCACAAATTATAGTGATGAGTTTACATCCAGTATCAAACAACTATTACAATCATCTTCAGCTTCTGATTATACATTAAAAAACGATGTGCTGTACAAAATTGTCAATAATCAAGAACTTCTAGTAGTTCCACTTGAAATGCAAAAACAAATCGTACAACTTGAACATTCTAAAGGACATTTCGGCATCAATAAAACTGAAAATTTAGTCAAACAACATTTCTTTTTCCTAAATATGCGTAAGACTAGAAAATGTTAATGCAAATTGTATTCCTTGCATTCTTTCATCCAAAAAATTTGGCAAACAAGAAGGATTTCTACATCCTATACCAAAAGGTGATATTCCACTTGATACCTACCACATTGACTTTTTGGGTCCACTCCCAAGTACCAACAAAAATTACAAATATATCTTTACTGTCATCGACGCTCTCACCAAATTTCTGTGAATATATCCTGTAAAGTCTCCTTCAGCTAACGATGCTTTAGGCAAATTAAAATTACAAGTAACCTTTGGAAGTCCCAGACGAATAATTTCAGACACAGGAACAGCATTCACTTCTACAGAATTTCAGAAATTTTGTAAGGATGAAGATATTGAGTTAATTTCAATCACAACAGGTGTACCGCATGGGAAAGGTCAGGTAGAAAAAAATTCATGCAACATTAATACCAGTCCTAACAAAGCTTTCACTTGAAGATCCCAATAAATGGTATAAACATGTACCATCAGTTCAACGAATAATTAACAGCACTGTTTCCATAGCCACCAAATATACACCATTTCAACTTTTAACAGGCGTCAAAATGAAAAATAAAGATGACATCAAAATCAAAGCCATTCTCGAGGAAGAAAATTTCCAATTATCTTTACAGAATAAACAACAAATGAGAGAAGATGCCAAGTCCAATATCCTGAAATTACAAGAACAAAGTAGACTACACTACAATAAACATCGCAAAGAAGCAAGAAAATACAAAGAAGGTGACAGAATTGCAATCAAGAAAATCCAGTTTGGAGTAGGAGTGAAATTGTGACCAAAATATTTTGGCCCATATGAAGTCGTGAAAGTTCATCCAAACGACAGGTATGATGTAAAGAAATTAGGAAGACAAGACGGCCCGAATTTGACATCCACATCTGCTGATGTCATGAAACCATGGGATAATCCCCAAGACTTTTCTTTCAGAACTAATGACTTTATTTTTCTTTCTTTATACTCAAAAAAATTTGAACTTTAAAAATTTGTTTAATCTTTTTTTCTTTTCAATTGTTAATATTTGTATAATTTTCACTTGCATATTTTCTAGCCTAGTTGGGGACCGACCACATTAGGATGGACGAGTGTTGTATACGCTCAGGTGACACCAGCGCCACTCTCTGTAACCCACGGATGTAAGCGGGAGAAGGAGAGTAGACTTACTTTCTCTCAGCAGCGCGCACCTAGTCTGGTTTAACAACCTGTAGATGTCATTAAATCTCCTTAAACCTAAACGTCTCTTTCATTCAACATACCCCTATACACCACCCTCTCTGTTACACACATATATATATTATTTATGCAATACATTAATTAGAACACACGTGAGATTTACAGTTTTTTAAATCTAAATGCATAGACAGTATTCACATTTTTTCATAAGAAATATTGCATTTTAGCAAAGTTAATATAAATATACACATCCTTTTCTATAAAATGTCTACAGAAGTTACTATACAGGGTGTCCCAGGAATATTGACAAACTTTAAGGGGAGGTAGGAGATATCACAAGGATTTAAATTTGCACAGCAACCCACGGACAGAAACGTCATGGAAAAGTAGTGTGACAGGTACAAGAAATGAAGAGACACAAGACTGCGATCATCTGCAATATTTATTGGTCCAAGATATCACATGTACTGTGGTAGATATGTGGAATGACACAAAAGATGTTCAAAGTTTTCATTATTGCTGGTGATGCATTCGTTACACCATTGGACCATGGATTGGTGGATTCACTGAATACACCTGGATTTTGTTGGATATCTGCAGCAACACAGATGACTCTTGCAATTAGATGAATTTTGGAATCCACAGGTGTTGCATAAACAGCACTTTTCAGGCACCCCATATTCACAGAAATTTAATGTAAATTAGTAAATAACCGGTGCATCTCTCAGTTGATACCCTTCCGCAATATAATCTCTCAGCAGCTCATGCATTTCATTCTGCCAATCCATAAATTAGGTGCATATCTGTGCCAGCTCGGTGTTTGTAAAATCCAAACTTCTCTACGGGCAATGAGGGTTCAAATGACTGTGGTAATGCAGGTCTGTTTCATCTAATGATCTTGTGAACAATGCCACCTAGTGCTAAACAAAGACATTTCCGACCATGAGTTGCTATGCAAATCTGAATCCCTGTGATGTCCCCTACTTCCCCATAAACTTTGCCCAAGAATCATGGGACACCCAGTATATATTATTGTATATACAGTAATAGTGAACTGAACTCAGTGGCACAACAGCCCATAAGAGCCAAGGCCAACTGTGCCTATCTCAGTTTAGGTGACCTTAGGCACTGGGGTGCATGCGCAGATGTTTCGGTCAAATGGTCAGTCTGACACGAAACCCCCAGTGTTTGGTTCCCAAGCAAGCTTGGTGCTCATGTATCAACCCACTGAAGAGATGAAAGGCTGAGTCGACCTACTCAGCCCTTGATTAGTATACAAATCCAAATTTACATTAAAAAAATAGTATATAATAATTGTAAATTTTATAACTTCAAAAAAAAAAAAACATAAATGTACCAGTTTGGATAAAAAAGAAAGAAAGAAAACATTTGATGAATGGTAATTAAAATAGATTTATTAAATAAAAAAAAAAGAAGAGAAACTTACAAAGTCTGATATAAGCCAATGAATGAATGAGTGAATAAAAATACAATAAACATGGAAATATATTGAGTACTAAAGCTTTGCTTTTACATCTATACCACGAAACCATCTTTAAAAGCATAAACAAAATGACATCCACAGATGAGGCAATTAAAGGTTGCAAAACACATGGTACATTGAAGAACATAACTGATGACTATGACATACAGTTTTAAAAAGTTTATAAAATGGTTTATTTGCAGGAATTACATGCAAATCATGGTTGGTTGGGAGCAGAAGCAATATTCATAGCTTCACTGCTACTGCTGTTGCTTGAGTCGCTTACATCAGGAGGCCCAGACACTGAATAAATTAAAAATACAAAAATGAATAAGTTATAAGTTTAATAAATAATACGATTAATGATAAAAATATAATTAATGATCATGTAAATTTAAGCATTATACATACAAAGGCATTTTTTTTTAAAAAATTAAAACAATGATTGCAAGTGAAATAGTTCGTTATGCCACTTTGTTTCACAAAATATAATTCACTCCATTAAAAAGTGGTATATAAATATATGTAGTTGGGGTCTGTGGTTACTTCACACTCAAAGTAACTTCTAACTTCTCAAGTATTTAAATTATCTCTATTTCTTAAATTTTTTAATCTTCATGACCACAAATGCAGCAAAGGGCTAAGGTTAAGCCGAACCAAAGTCTCCCCAAAAGTTCTCCCAGGATAGGAGTTTAAGCTTCCCTGCGGGAAGCAGGCACTCCAAGAAGCATTCAACCCATTCACTTCAAGTTAAGTAGGTCTCATCAGTAACAGAATTAAAATGAATTCAGCATTCCAATATTTCTAACCATTCCTTTATCAATGACAATGCTATCCACATATAAAACATTTATTCCACATATTGAAAAAAAATTTTATTACTTATGTAATGTAGACTTTAGTATATTAAACTCTTGTGTGTGTGGTGTAAATTTCTGCTTGCTTACCCCTTTACAAATTCAATATAAAAGTGAGTTTTTCTCAATTGTTTAAACCTTTTGTTTACATTCACACTCTTCCTACATTATTTTCTATTAATATAAAAATCACTTAAAACCAACAAATCTTTATAACTCTTACCAATGTAAAATAGTTGAGCATATACTGATTTTAAAAAATCCTAACAGGAACATTTCACTTTCAAGAAATGGTGACTATATACATATATATAAGGAAAAAATATTAATGTCTGCTCTTAAACAGGAAGTCATGATGGCATTTGAATAAAATATTCATCTGAATTTCCTAAATGAAAAATAATAATTATGTCATAATGTATAGGAATAACATCTCAAGTGACTGCTTATCAAGGAAGTCATAGCAAAAACCACATATTAACAGGGTCCCTCTTCCCCTCATCTTTTAAAATATACTACTTTACATGTTTCAAGAATCCAAATAAAACAACGTTTTTCTAAATAAAAAAATTTTTTACACAAAATATTTTAACTAATTAAAGTCAGATTTCTTGTATTTATTATGATTATTGAAGGGAAAAAAAACTACAAAAACAAAACATTTATAATGCTGAACCATAAAGAAAAGGAAGATAATTGTTTTAAAAATCAGAGTGAGTGTTTAGCATAAGATTTGATTTTAATGACCTTCATTCTTAATTTTTAAATGCCTCTTTTTCATAAATTAATCTGATTTCAAAATTTTCTAAGTTTTACATAAAATGTACACAATACAATATGGCTCATAAAATGAAGCATATATTTTTGAAAACTACAGAAAACGCTTTTAATACTTGTACTAAGAGTCAATTAGAAATACCACTTTTTACACTTTCAAAATTAGATATTTTAACAAGGTACTGACTTAAAAAATATATATATTTAGCAAATCCCATAATTTTTTTAAAAATTAAAATATTTAACAAAATTAAAAATTCCATATGGTGGAACAAAAGTTAAAAAATGTAGGGGGAAAAACTAGTGGAAATAAAAAAACATTTTACACCAAAACATATATAATTTCATTTTTACTATGTAATCAGGCAATAGTTCCATTTTTATGGGTAAATAATTGAGGTTTAGGGTGTGTTGATTTCATTTAACATATGGTTTCAATTACTTACTAATATCTTATACCTGAATCTTCCTTTATTGGTATCTGCCAGATTATAAGCGATTATTAGCATCATTGGAAAATATGTCACGTACCAAAAATATATATACAAGCTCTTATTCACTTAGCATTGAAATTGAAACAAGGTCATGGCACAATATGA
This sequence comes from Trichonephila clavata, assembly GCA_019973975.1. Classification (NCBI taxonomy): domain Eukaryota; kingdom Metazoa; phylum Arthropoda; class Arachnida; order Araneae; family Nephilidae; genus Trichonephila; species Trichonephila clavata. The sequence goes on along the minus strand of BMAO01018904.1, from coordinate 24,321 downwards.
CCAGATTATCATAAGACTCTCCTCATTCTTGGGGGGGGGGGGAATAAAGAGGACAGCTACTTCTAATAAATACATTAGAAGTATTGTGCATTAAGGAAAACAATGGTTGTTAAGCTTTAGACATTTAAAAATGGTAATCAACCATTTAAACAGATAATTTGCAGGGTTTCCTAGGGTGAAAAAGGAGTATCTGGCACACTAATTGTATTCACCTCTCACAATAATAACTAATAATGGCTCAGCAATATTTGTTTACTCTTGTCAATTTACCACTACTAAAATAATAGCTTTGATATTTTTTTCAATTTTGCTTATTGCCTGGATGCATTCACAATCACATTGCTAAAGTTTTTTGTTATGATTGTTTTAAAAAATATTGTATGTACAGATTATATATCCCTGCAATATTTTTAAGCATCATAAGATGTATGTCCCATGCTCTTCTCGTATATCAGCAATCAAATGCATTTAAATATGCAATATTTATGAAAATTTTAACTCAGAATCTTATTTGATTCAAAATATTTGCAAAGGAGTAAGCTAAGAAAATTTGAGAACCATTAATTTAAAGCAGTAGTACTCAAACTGTGATAAGCATATGTGAGTAATTAAGAACAAATAATATCAGAAGAACAAATTGATGTATATTATATAAATATCCTATTTTTGGGGTATGTTTGATTTTTGTTATTGGTCAAGAGGGATAACAAAAGAAAAAATTTAGAACCAATTTTGTAATTTGGCTTTATTGAAAAATAAGTGCAAAAGGGTTACAATTTGCTTCTGTGCACCTTTTTTTTCAACTAGCTTCTTATACAAATTATAATTCCAATACATAACATTCAATAAATACTATTGATAAGTAACCAATAATATATAATTTTTTTAAAAAATTATGTTTTATTCAACAAAAATATTTTTTTTCAATTAAATAACAAAAATATATGATTCACCCTACAAGATTTACTTCCGAAATAATAATGAAAAATAATCACATTTCTTTTAAATTCTCTTAATTTAATCATTCTTTAATAAAACTATATCAGGATTTTCTTTACAAACAATTTTAAAATTACCCAATCATGCTCAATAAAATGCTAATGTCCTGCCAATCTGATACATTTGAAAAATATATACTTCAAATTCAAATAAATTGTAAAACACAAAAAGGGGGAAATAATAATTAAAAGGTTTATGAAATTCATGCTAACTGAAAGAAACATTGAAGAAATCCTTTCCATACAACAAGAGATACACTTTTGAAGTTAAAAAAAAAAAAAAAAAAAAAAATTAAGAAAATAAATCTACCTCAGATGATTGGAAAATTCTCTGTCACATTATCTAATATAATTTTTTTTTGCTTCCATTACGCGACACTATTTTGTCTGCAAAGATAAATCAAAATTTCATAACAAAATTCACACAAACATACAAAAATAAATAACTGAATTTACCTCTAACTTCTTCAGTTGTGATTATAATATAAACAGAACCATTCTCAAGGTTCACCTGTAATATTTGGAGGAAAAAGAAATGGATTCATACTTACTTAAGTGTTTGAAAGAGAAAGAAAAGCAAAGTTTCAAATATATCCATGCAAACTATTTAAAACTAATTTGAAAAATGCAGATATATTAGCACTAAGGCAATTATAGATATATTAACTCGTATAAAGCATTATTTCTTTATTAGAAAGCTTCATTATATTTAAAAGCCTAATCTCCTTTTTTAATATAAGTGCAGTTCAAAGAAGAGTTAAGAATAAAGAGTCTAAAGTTACTACAAAATAAATAGAGAATGATGCATGAAAATATTGATAAGGCACAATATTTCTTAGTTGTTAAGTATTAAAAAAAGAATACTTTATTTCATTTGAAGAATTTCTATATTTTTCAGACTAAATTTTAGGTGCATTTTTGTTACTGATACTTTTAAAATTATAAAAGAGTTAATTTTATTATTAAAACTAAGAAGCGAATGGGGGATCAGCCTTTCATATATTTCTTTCTTTATATGAGCATTTGATAGGTCAAGTAAAAGATTAGTTTTATGAAAATTAAATTGATTGATTAACAATATATATTAAATCATATTAAAAACAATTTATATATTTTAACAAATTATAAAAATTTGAAATTAAACATACAAAAATATCAATATAAATTTGAATTGTTATAAGTTCAATCCACACAACCTAATACAGTCTTCAATTTAAAGTTTTATATTTTTTAGTTAATTTTCACATAAATAAATTTTAAATTTCAAACAGCATCTAAAAAAACTTGTTTAACAGAATTACATAATCTCAATAAAATAAAATGAATATGTAAATTGACTACCAGCACTGTATATGTATGTACATATATGTGCAGTGGTGGTAACCAAAATTGAGCACACTTTTGAAATTTTGCATATTTTTCAACTTTGCATGCTTATAGAAAATAAACTATTTCATGTAATGTAAATATTTATTTATTATTTAAAAATAAATTTAATACTGAATTGAAACAAACAACAAAACAAAATGTTAAATACTTTGATGCCCAAAGTTTATTTTCAATATTAAAAAAATTACATAAAAAATAATATTGTAGTATTAAATTCAATATTTAGTAGGGTACTTTTTATATATTTTAGATTATACAACAACATCTCTCATTGAGTTTCAGCCTCTTATTTTGTTATTACAAAGTGCAAATATGCAATTATAAGTCTACTGTTTTTTACTTAATGGATTGTACATTCAAACAAAAAATTTTAAATAATGTTTCAGATTTTCTATTGAAATTAATTTAAGGCAGTTATAATGCTAGTTCAATCATTGAATTCTTTTAATATTAAGCTAATTGTTAGCATTTCTTTGCTATGCTGAAAATAATACATATATTTGGATAATTATTGAGACCTAGGTTATTAACAGAAAATAGCAATTTTGATTCCAAGCATGTACTTTTATATATTTTCTAATATTCAATATGCTTTCAATCCATGAGGCAATATCCAAAGGCTCCCAAAATTTGAATAACTTTTAAGTCAATCATAGAACACAATCCTAACACTAGGGATACTATTAAACATCTTTTATATAACTAGATATCAAATAACATGATTTGTGAAAGCATATACAGCTGTACATATTGCTTCATCTTTTGAACATTCTATAATTTTTTGTAATTTAGAACAAAAAAGTCGGCATTTAATAAACTACACAAAATATAATGACTGAAACTTATCAATTTTGATTCAAGCCTTTAGTGATGCAAATTTAGGACCTTTTAGAGGTTAAAATGTTTTAAAGAAGGCCATGAGTCTATTGAAGATTATCAAGATTTGAGTAGGCCATCAAATGGCATCCCTTCATAAAACACACAGTTCAGGTTCTTAAAAACACCATCAGAACAGGTAACAAACCATCGACATTATGACTTAAGTTGTAGGGATATTCCAAGGAGCATGCACTCTGTTTGATGAAATAAACATAAGAACTGCAGTCACGTTTGCCAAGCAATTTTTGGCTCAAACCAGATACCACTACTATATCATGCTCCATACTAGCTGGACCTAGCATTGTGGAACTCTTTCATACTTTCAAAAAGGAAAATCAAGGCAGTGGGGCATTGAATCAATACCACAGAGGAAACTTAATTGTAAAAAATTTTCAGAGTACTTACTACTATCAACTTTGATGAGTGTTTTGATTTATGGCAGAAGTTTTATATTGATGTAAACAGTGACTATTTTGAAGGGAACAATATTTAAAATATGAACTTTTAAAAAATAATAAAAATTGCAGGATTTTTAGAAGTGTCTAATTATCTAACTGCTGATATCTAGCTCAATAATTTGACTACAATATTATCTTCCTTTGCTACATCATATTTACTTTTGACCTTCATTTCTATAATACTCTTGTCAGATCAAACAATCAATTTTCAATGAGTCCTCTGTCCAGTCATTATGTTATTTCACCTTCCTGAATTGTTTTCTGATGTTGCTGTAGGCCAACAAAAGGGCTTTAAAAGAAAATACCTCTTAAAAATTAAAATCTGATAACCTTCTTATTGATCTTGAATTTACCTTGCACTTATTTCTGATTGCATCAGTCTTTAAAACACATATCTTTTTTATCCTTCCATTATCCTATCAACACCTTTAACACTCTTTTAACCTAACTTTTAGCACTCTCAGTTTTCTTAAAAAGAGAAAACAAAATATATTCCAGAATTGAGACATTTTAAACCAACCTGCCTTGCACAACTTCAGTATATAAAATATCATTTCTGCATAATACAGTAATCCTAATTCTTATCGTGGGTACTCAATCTTTCTTTTTGTTTGTCTTTATTTTTCAGTTAATATTCATATAACAATTTATTTTCTTATAAATTAAACACAAATATCACTAAAACAACTTTTAACTACCACGCTACTGTATGAATAGATACATAACAAGCAATCATCCAACAGAGCTCATAATAATACTATTTTGCTATCAGCTCATTTTATTCTTTTTATTATATGTGATGTTTATTTCTTGTACTTTTGATGTTATGTTACTGCTGGCAACTTGTCACATGAAATTAAACACTAACCAAAATTTGGTCTTTATCATTGCTTCATTTTAAATTATAAATAAATGTTTACATTGTATGAAACAGTTAATTTTTTCTAAACATGCAAAGTTGAAAAATATAAAAAAATTCAAAGCATGTCCATAATTTCGGCCATCACAGCATGTATGTGTATAAATGTTAAATATTTTATGCAGAATGATAACCTTTTAACTACCCAACTTTACACTTTTAATATAATTGACTTTAAAAAGAAATGTATTAACCTAAACCTTGATTTTCATTAAATTAGATTTAATTCCACAAAGCTTTCAATAAAAAACTATACAAATAAATTTAAAAAAGTATATCCAACCTTACATTATTTTTAACAATTTGTAAAAGCTTAAAAATATATTGCTTATTTTTTAATTCCTTAAAACTCTCAATTTAAAGAATTATTTCAGCAATATGATAATCATCAGATTTAGTGGCAGTAGTACTGTTTACCAAAGAATGCATTAAAAAGAATTTTATTTTAATTTATTTACAATAAATTTCTGGTAATCTTTCAAATGTGCCAAAAATCAATATTTTGTGTATTAGTATTAAGCAAGTGCAAGAAACCAAGCTGTAGCCAAGTGGCATGCAAGAATATTTAAACTGCATTGAATTGTTTTGAAAGTTGTAAATATTTACAATCAAATTAAAACAAAAATACTTTTGAAAGGCTACTTACCTTGTGGTTGTGGTGGACCAACCATGGGACTTGCCATGGAAGGTTCATTGTTCATATTTTGAGTGTGACCTTGTGTTGGTTGTGCAGATGGTATAGGAGGCATTCCTGAAGACATAACATAAAAAATGATTAAAGCAATTTATTCTTGTAAAAAATAACATCAAAATTCAAAGATGTAAACAGATGCCAATGAAAGCTAATTCATTCACATTTAAAACAAAATAATTGTTGAATTTTTACTATAGTAAAATTCATTAAAAAACAATCTGAAAAAAGAGAATGAAGGATATATAATGCAATTCAATCCGCTTAAAAACTTGTTTTAATCTGTCATTTTTACATGCTTTAAATTTAATAAATGCTAAATCTACAAAAGCAAACAGATGAAATAAAAGATTTTTAAAAACCTCATCAATTTAATATTTTTAAAATGCAACTGAAAATATATTTATAAAGAAAACAAATTTAAATTCTATGTATCATCAAACTTAAAAACTAAAATAATAAATAAAATATAGATTTATAACATACAAGTAAAATAATGATTTAAATAGATTTTTTAAATTATTTTGTTAAATAATACTTAGTATACATTTATTGCATAATAACAATTACACATAGATTTCACAAAATGCAACTTTGTAATTTCTTTCTGAATATGAGCATAAGAAATACCTACTTAGCTAATTAGTTATAATATTAAATTTATATTTTATAAAATTGATTCATATTAATTCAGATGTCATAAACATCAAACTGATAAATTCTGTGCTATGTATAAAATAAAATAATTTCTGAGCATAATTCAGAAATATTATAAACATAAAATTCAAATTTTTTCACAGCTAAAAATCTTTGGAACTAAAATAATATTTTTAAGAAACAATTATTTTCTCCTAAACAAAAAAACAATATATATTTACTCAAACATGAAGGTTTGTATCAATATCTACAAAAAAAGAATATTTATTTTTTTATTAGAAGAATAAATTAGTTAATTAGGCTGATAATAATTATTTGGTTAGATATTATACATTTGCAACTTTACCTGAAATACAATACTAACATTAGATTTCTGTTATTACATTTAAACTTAAATGATTGGTAAATAATTGTCATGAAAACAAAATAGGTAAAAACTTAATACACAACTCAATTTATGTTATAAAGGGCAAAATAACAAATACTTTACTTTTATGAAATTATAATTCTGACCACGGCATAAGTAAATGTTTAAAGAAATCTATAGTCTTATTTTATAAAATTTACTACAACTCATAGCCTATAGCATTTTGAACCAAAAATAAATAAATGTACATCATAGTGTATGTGCAATATCTAGAAAGTTGGAAACTTCAAAGCAAAATATGTAAAACCGGATGAATTTTTTTTCAAATAAAATGCAAATTGAAAGATAAGAAATATGAAGAGAAGAAAACTTGAAGCTGATGGAAATTCAATCACGAAATTGACCTAGCTTTAACTAAAACTTAACTATTGAAATGGAAGAACATAAAAAGGACAAGCTAAAAGCATACTAATGCCCATGCATATATTTAAAAAGACCAGTCAGATACTGCAGAGGTTGAAGACAGATAGAAATCCATGCTTGGGGCAGAAGACAGGTAAGAAATGTCCTTCATGCTCCAAAGTACTGTGCACACATAACTGCAGTGCAACAAAAGAAAAAAAGATGTATTAGTTTACCTACATGCTTAAAGGGCCACCTGGGCCAACGAAATAAAAAAAATTTATCTACTAAATGGAGCAAATAGAACAAAATGATAGACATTTGAAAGCCTTAAACAGCATAGAATACATAAATGTATATCAACCATGGAAGGGGAAAATTGAATGACCAGATTTAAAATATTTTTTAAACACAAAGAAAAGATGTAAATTGGTGATAAAAAAATACATGGAATGAAATTTTTTCAAACAAAAATTCATGGATGTGTAAAAGATACTGCTATTTATAATTTATCAATAAGTAAACAAACATGCATGCAATCTATTTAACAACAAAAATAATATTGCAGTAAATAAAAGCAATAAAAAAATTCCACTACTTAAAAGATGTCAAAATTCTTAATCAAAATAATAAAAAAATATATGGAAATTAATTTTCTTTAGATAATTTGAATTTATTCATAAATTTGAATTTTGGGAAAATATTAAAATGTAGTATATATACATAATCTTTTAAATATAGGGGAAAAAATTTAATCTCCTAAGCAATATACTTTTTTTAATTTGAAAGGACAGCAGATAAAGATCAATTTCTTTAAAAGATTTTTTTAAAAAAAAATTTTTTTTTAAATATTTTTCTTATTTTTCCATAAAATTATTAGGTATTTTTAACATTAATTATTCAATCAACTAAGATCCCTATTACAAACTAAATGAGAATATTTCACAAATCAAAAGAAAATACATTTTGTTTAAACTAGAGACAAAATATGCATGCTAATAAAGGTAATAAAGAATGAAATTATCAAAATGTCAGCAAAATTTCCAAGCATAAGAGGAAAATATACTTAGATGATAAATGAGTGAAATTAAATAACAAACTGTGTAAATTTGAAAAATGCTTGAAAATCTAAACTTTTATTCTTTTTAATTTTTAACAAAATTGTTCACTCAAGAGTAGCATTTTAACCCCCCCCCCCCATTAAAAATCTTTTTTTATAAATAAATAAATAAAAGAATTTTGAGTATTTAATAAAAAGGTTAAATTCTAACAAAAAAAGTAGGCTAAAAATATTTTTATTTTTCATCACTACCAGCCTCAGGATTAATTAAAAGTGTACAAAAGGATCATGTTATTAGAAATTATTTTGGGAGAATTATTTTAAATCATGTAAAAAAATAAACACATATTACATAAATTTAAAATCCTACTTATTCAGTGATAGTAGGGAGCAATGCTCTATCAATTACTCAAATTAAAAATTTAACTTTGAATATGAAGTTTAAAGTGATAGAACTGAAATTTCAATTCAATGTTCAACATATTCTGAATACTATAAAAAAGATGAGAGGAAATAACCATAGTTCAAAATCTAACCAGCTAATAAAAAAAAAATATATATATAAAAAAAAATTTTAAAAAAAAATTTAGCAATCAATTTCAATTTTTAAAAATCAAAGAAAGCAAGAAATAATATTCTTGAGTAATTTTGGAAGCAGACAAAAAAGCATGTTTTTAATTATTAATAGCATAAAACTGAAATTATTTATAATAAATTGTCATAAAGTAAATACAAATAAAATAGCAATGCATAATATAAGCAGTAAATCTTGTATTAATCTATGATTCACATTTTTAATTTTTTATAACTCATAAACCATGCCAATTTCATTTTTCTGCCACACTATTACTCTTTCATTTGAATAAAATCCATAAAAATCTTGCATAGTTTTGTTTCATGCAAAATTAAAGGAATTCAATTACAAAACTTTTATAATTTTTAGAAGAAAAAATTTTTAATGAGTGTTTAAACAATTCTTTTTTTCCCCTATAAGTTAAAATTATTCATAAAATAGATTTAATTATTACATTCAAATTTATTACAACATAGAATCATTTTTTAACTCCAAAATGAGGATTCAGAAATATAACAACTCTAAGTGGTATTTATTTCCATATATCTTGGATAGTGAAGCTATTCTAAGTCAGCTACTCTGCTAGAAAGTCAACAATGAGTAAAACTATCACAGCCGTAAAACTTTTTTAAATTAAGTATCAGAGAATGAAAAAAGAATTGAGACATTAGTATAGCATAAAAACCTACTTACATGGTCTTATCAGAAAGAATTCAACAATATGAATAAACTAGACATTAAAAATACATGATTATGAATTGTAATAGTTGTAAGTCGAATACTTTAGAAAAAAAGTTCAATAATCACAATTACAAGAAAATTTTCAGCATCATGATTTGTTTATATAAGTGAGCATTTTTTTTAAATGAATAAGTCATACAAAAAAAAAATTCCAATTGTTACAGTAATATTAAAAATTTCAGAAAAGTAATTTAAATTTAGGCTTTAAATATTTTTTAAAGTTACTATAATGATCACACCTGAAAATGAGTTCCTCTAGCTCTCATCTTCATTACAACTTATCAAAAATATTTCATGGTACATGCGTATTTATAGTATTAAAAAAATTTTGCCTGTTACAATATAATAAAATACAAAAAACATAAAAAAAGGATATATTAATGCAAAAGTAAAAATTCTACAAATCTTCAAACATTAAAAAACAAAAACAAATCTAAATTTATAATTAAACAAAAACAAGATTTCAAGAATTTTACAAATGTTTTAAAGTTTTGATTAATATATCATTCCCATTCATTTTAAAATATTTCTCAAAGTTCTACATGCCATTTTCTCAGGAGGAACAAGAAAAAATTTTGACACTAACCCATGCCATGCTGAGGTCGAGGCATTCCACCTGTAGCCATGATGCCAGGCCCAACGGGTCGAAGACCACCATGTGGCATCATCGAGCCATTGGAAGGATAAGCTCCGGCAGGAGGATAATGAGGACCTGGCATTGGTGGTGCACGACCATGATGAGGCATCATTTGAGGAGCCATACCCATTCCTTGTGGAGGACCAGCAGGTGGGTGCCCTTGCATAAATGAGTGTTGAAGCTGCTGGTGTTGTTGGGGAGGAGGTGGCTGCTGTTGACCAACATACGAATGCATAGGCATTTGTTGTGGCATTGGTTGCTGAGGTGGTACTTGCTGTGGTGGCATCTGTTGGGGCATTGACTGAGGCATTGGTTGGTTAGTAGGTGGTATTTGGGGTGGTCCTGGGGATGGTACAGGAGGAGCTGGAGAAGGATGTGGAGATGGCTGAGATGGTGGATGAAGAGTTGGGGCAGCCGGAGATGGGGAAGGAGGCACTGGGCTAGGGCTAGGTTGTGGGGTAGTAGCTGTAACTGGAACAGGTATGGCATGGGGTGATGTAATTGATGGAGAAGCCACAGACTGATGATTGAGTGGTCCACTAACAGATGCAGGAGATTTCGAGGTAGGGTAAGACCGGTTTGGTGTAGGACACTGACCTGCACCAGGAACCGGTGAATCGCGACCTTGCTCACTGTTTACAGAACCAGGTTGTGTCATTAATACTGAATGAGCTTGCTGTCTTGCTCGGAATTCTGCAGCTCTCAACTGTTCCATATGGAATTGCTGACGTTCCTGGATTAACTGCTGGCGTTGATATTCAAGCTAAAAAAATATTTTGAAAACAAATTTAAATGAAACAAGATTTGAAATTTAATAAGCCAACAAAAACTTATCTAGCTTCAAAACTCAATACACACAAATATCTAAAAAGTTGAATAATACTAAAGCATCATTCAATATAAACTCAAATGCATTCATATTATGTCACTTTACTGTCCATTCACCCTCAATATTAACAATAAAATGTATAACTACATAAAAACCTTTAATTATTTTCTTTTTAAGTACCATGAGAGTTGATAAATTTATTCTCTGATTTTATATCTTATTCAAGTTACAAGGGAAGGCTGGAAGCAAGTGCACACATGTAAATACAGCGCAAATGAAATTATCATATCTGAAGAGAACCAGGCAGAATGAGGATCAACATTTGTTTTTTATACACATGCACATGTTTGAAATGATTGAATTCATCCAGTGTATTCAGAGAAACTGAAGTATGGAGACATTTTCTAGTGCAATATCAGTGAAACAGTGTGCTGTTGTTGAATTTTTAACTGCTGAAAAAGTGATCCCCACTGAGATTAATTGCCATTTAAAGGACATTTATGGTGATGATGCTGTTAATAGGTCAACTGTAAATTGATGGATAGCAAAATTTCATGAATGAAAGCCTGCAAACGCTATAATTTTTTACACAAGATATATGCAGTAGATACCTGATCACTGCCACAAACACCTGCCAACACACACAAACCTGCTAACAATTTCATTCACACTCAAAAGCATACTGCAACCAATACTGGCCCAAGGAATGTGTCAGTTTATTGAACAATTGGGATATCATATTAATATCCGTCTTCTTCTCAAGCACAATCCCCTGCAAAAATATTATTTTGATCCCATTTTGGGATGATCACTAAGTTTATGTGACAGATTTTCTAGAAAGAGGAGTAACAATAAATCATTCTTATACATATAGACTCTAAAATTATAGAACATAAATACTATATCATAACTACAGACCAGGATTGCAATACTGAATACTGGTATTTTGGGCTATATGTACAATTTTGTAATACCGGTTTTCACAAGTTTACGTGCCGGTTTTTGGGTATTTACTAGAAATTTTTTCCACTACATGTTCCGGGATCACCAGCAAAGCAAAACAGTATAAGTTTTTGTTTTTATGTTATAGTGTTAATTATTGCACCATGATTAAAATATATTATAAATGAAGTAATTTTACATCCCTTTCAGAAGGTGAAGATATTATTTCTATACATATATAAGGGTCTTTATTCCATTCATTCTGTTGTTCTTATTTTTATTTTTCCTAGCTGGTTCTACAGTTCTAAGGCAACTTATTAAATCCATCATCTGATTTTTTTCATTGCCAGATACAACAGGATAAAACATTATTAATCTGAAGTTAAAAATATAGACATAAATAATTTCTCTGATGAAAAGAACTAAATACACTACTCCTAACTAAGTTCTCATTGAAAGAGGAATAACATATCCAAGTTTTTCTGCCTTCCTTCATCCATCAACACCTGTTACTATAATGTCTCCCTAATGGGCAAAATTAATTAGACTGTGAATACAAAGTTACATCGTACAATCAAGATAAGTTATAAAATATCTGAATCATTCAAGGACAAACTGTCCTATTACAGATCAGAGCAATACTGATTCGTATTAAGATATTCATTTCTGTGAAAAAAGTGTATAATATTTCGATATTTTTTAGAATTGGCGAGTTTGTTATTTACATTGTATTTGCATATCATACTTTAGAGTTCAAAATATTTTTCAGATACATTATATTATATATACTCATAAGATAATAGCCCATAATAATGAATAACTTTAAAGAACTTAAAAAATCAGTTGATAATATTTTGATTTGGTTTCATTAATATGATGAAAAAAATATGGAGGCACAATGTAAAAATAAAAAATGTTCCAGAATTATTAAAGTGAATGGAGAAAGTACAAGCAAACTCCATACACATTTAAAAATGAAACGTGATACAAATTTGTTAAAAAGGAAAGAATCTAATTGCAATGAAGATACAAATTTCAGCATAGGTTCTAAGCCCAAGCCATCAGGAATTTTAGATTTTGAAGGGGAAAAAAGATAATTTAAATGAAATTGTAAATAAAATGACAGCATTAGATGGTTTGCCATTTCGAATGTTTTGCACTATTACTGAATTAAGAAAATCCCTATCCTCCAAAGCAGCAATACTCAACCTGAGGCCCAACAGGTCTTTTTAAGTGGTCCGGCTATGGCCCATTGCTTAGAGAAATTCATTTATTTACAAAAATTTGGTGGGAAATTCTTTGTTAAAAAATCATATATTAATTTTGCTTTTGCTGTTGATGTTGTATGGATATGAATTGATATATATATATATATATTCTGATTAGTGATAATAGATAACAGTGGAATATAGCGACCAATTTATTAGTGGAACTATTTTTTAACAATCTTTCATGTCTTGCACACAAAAAATAGTCCAAGAAAATAGGTTTTTTCAAGACGATTGGGAAGTTGACTATTTTGCAGTGAAAAACAAGCATGGTTCAGTAATTGTTTGATTTGTCACAAGAATATATTTAAAAAACACCAATAAACAGAAATTGCACAATGACACTTATCCTCAAAGATCTCTTTGAAGAGATGATATAAATAGGCTCTCTTGAATAATCTTCACAACTACAAAAAAGTGTTTTGCAGTGGTAATGCCATTGCGATAACAAAGCATCCAATGAAATTTGTTATATTGTTGGTCATAATATGAAACCATTTACTGATGCAGAAATTGTGAAAGAGTGATTCTTAAATGCTTCCAATTTCAAAAAATTCAGTGACAAAAATAAAAAATAATTAACAAAAGCAAAATGTAGGAATTTTAATATTTTGATCAACTTCCACATTTTAAATTTTTCATGTTATCTTGGTCTTAAAGCATTCTTAAGGTACTTGGTCTTAAAGCAGGAAGAAATGAGTTAGTCTTAATGTCAATTATGTTTAAAAAAATTGATATATGATTTGGAAGCTTAAGAATTGCACTTTAATGTACTTTTTGCCCAATCAATTTGTTTTTGATTGTGTTCTACAAGAATGTATTCCTCACTTTTCAGTCTACCCTCATATATAAGACCAAAAAAATTCCAGTAAATTTACACTGTGCTTTACATTGTAATGAATACTGATAAAAGAAATTTAACAATAGCATATTATTGGTTCACAATCTTATTTGACTATTCTACTCAGTCTCTTTCTGATTCATAATTAAATGGCAGAATCTTCTTTGTACTTTTATAAAAAATTACTAGATCACTAAAAAAAACTGATTCTAGGAAAATCAATTTTAAACACTTAAGAATTTGTTTACAGACAGTGGCTTTTTTCAGATATATTTATATTTCCTGATAAAATGTTCCATCCACATAACTCTTGTGATTTTAAAGATAATGAATACTCACTGTTTCTCTCTCTCGATCCATTATCGATTCTAATTCTTCAAAATGACGCAATTTTATCTCTAATTTCTTCATTTGTGTTTCAACTAACAAAGCTACAAGTGACTTGATTTTCCTTTCTTCTACTGCAGCAAGATGCTATAAATAAAAGCAGAAAATAAGAATTCAAATAAAAAAGATTATGTTCTAATTTCAAAGATTTTCAATTAAAATACATTTCATATTAAAATAAGTGTTCAACACATTTCATAAAAAAGATTTTTAACTGATTTAACATAAGATAAATTGACTGCTGTTCAACACAAGTCAGAATTTCATAAAAAAGTTTTTTAACTGATTAATCATAAGATAAAATTGACTGCTGTAATCATGTGAACAAAAATACTTTCACTAATTTTATAAAAATTCATAATGGGTATGGTTTATTTTCATGGAAAATTAAATGGTCCAAGGAATGTTTTGTATTTTTCCATACATATTCTTTATTTTGAACTCAAACATTTAAAAATAGAAAACTTAACAATTAAAATACAATATGAAAAATGTCAGCAAAGGCATTCCTTAATAACTATTTTTCTGAAACTATCAAGGCTTTATTTGCATCGGAAATTCTTAGCTTCTTTGATAGAAGCTTCTAAATTTTTATTGATTTATTTTCCTACACATATTAACATTTTCAAAAATATTTAAGATCCTTAAGAAACAAATACAGCGCACCATTCCTTTGAAGTTTCCTTTTATAAGGGGTTTTTCAATATATATATAAATTTTTAATATGTAGCAATTTATAAAGTTTGAGAAATTTTCACATAATGTAATAATAACACAAAATCATACTTCAAAATCTTATGTAATCTTAATATAATTGTTTATTTTGATAGTCGGAACCAAAAATACATTCCAATAACTAAACAAAGGTTTTTTTAAATTTATTTTAAGGCATATTTTGGTATATTTATTATTGCATTCTATTTAAATACAAAAAATTCTTAATATAGAATGCAATAATTAATTTACAATGTAATTATTCATGCATATACAATTTAGATGAACAATATAATTTTCTATTAATTTTGGAACATTTTTTCTTCAAACAATATGAGAAAATTAGAGTAAAATTTTATTTGACATACATTTCCAATGATCACGAAATTATATTAAAAAGTTCTATTTCATAATAACAGTAGAATTCTCTCAGAACATTTAATAACTTTATTAAAACTTCTACTTCAAAAAAAAAAAAAAACTATAAAATATTAAATAATTAATCAACTGTTTTAATTCAAAAAATTTAAAAATGGAAATCTTTTCAACTTAAAGAAGGTAAAAGGGGATAACAACTTTTATTACTCTACCTTCTACATATTTTAATCCATCAAAAATTTTGTTGAAATTTTAAATATGCAAAAATATAATTTACAAAATAGAACAAGAGGGAAAAAAGGTTAGTAATTAAAGTTCTAACCATTTGTTTATCATTAATTTTGAATAAAATAAAATAAATAAAAGTATGTAAGGAGTTATGAAATCTTCAACACAATTTTTCTATAATATTTGTGTGTGTGTGACAGGTTCAATATTATATTTTGACGGTTTATTATATGTATAGTGTGCAATTAGTGAGCAAATTTTGAGAAAAAAGCTATCTAAAATAATTATAATTTAGTAAGTAATAGAAACATGTATATTTTTATTGAAATAAAAGAAGTTGTTTAAGCAGTACATTAAATTGTTAAATAATATCTATCAAAATTGCACAGAAGTCTTTTCTTCATATAACTTAAGTTTTTCTCTTCAAATAAAGTTTCAGAATTAATGCTTACTCAGAAGAACATAAATTATTATTTTATTAATATTTTTCCTTTAACCAATAAAAAGATTCAAATACAATTTTTAAAAAATAATCTTACTTTAGCTTTGACTGCTGCAGCTCCCAAAGCAGCAGCAGCAGCAGTAGATAACTGTGCATCCTTTAATACACGCTCCTGTTCAGTTTCAGCAGGTTTAGGTGTGATATTTTCTGTAGATTCAGGCTGACTGTCACTTCCAGTTTTTTCTCCATTGACTTCAGTATTCTCTGTTGGTTCAGTTGTACCTTCTCCAGACTCAGTTGCATTTGCTACTTTAGCATCACCAGAATTAGAAGTATCAGTTTTTTCCTGGGAAGATGGATCAACATCCATAGGCTCATTCTGAAATGCAAATAAATAAAATAAAAAAAGCAATTTAGTAGCTTTTCTTTCTCCACTACAATTTTCAAAACATAAATTTGAAGAAAGATATACAAAATGTTATACTACATGTTTTTAAAAAGATTTTATACAATCAATATATTTAAAATAATCTTTATAATACATTTTTCAAAATAAAAAATGTATGACTATCACATTTTTTTGTAAATTCTATTTATTATAAATATGTCTAAAATACAAATATCTTAAAAACTTTAAAAATCATTAATTCAAAAGTTCAATGAAAAAACTAATGGAAATGATTATATACTAATTGAATTGAACAAAAAAACAAAACAAAAAAAATCGAAACTAAGTTTAAAAAATAAGATGAAAATTAAAGAATTAAGAAAAACTGAAAGTTAGATTTATATAAAGATATAAACAAATACATAAAATATATTTTTGATAAACTAACAGCAACACATTAGCACAAAACTAAAAAAAATAACCAATTTGTAAACTGCAAACTTCATTTTTATGATTTAATAAAAAATATAAAAAAAAGCTTGCCTTCTCTTCCCCTGTTTCAATTTTAACTTGTACATTATTTTGTGCTGGTTGACTGTCACCTGATGAAGTGACTTCTTTTTTCTCCTTGTCAGTTCCTTCTTCAGTAGCTACAACACATGAAGGAGGGGAAATATTCAAATACTGGAAAATAATCATTTTCGAAAGAAAAAAAATGATAAATTCTAATTTATTAATTCAGAAAACAGAAAACTTTTTTTTAACAAAAAAATGAGATTTTATTAAACTAATTCTAGAATATATTCATAAAATGATTCAGATTTCTCCGTAATTGACCAACAAATGAGAACTGATTTACAAGGATGATTTAATGATCTTTTTAGCTGGACAAATTGAGCTAAAAATGACACACTAGATTCAAAGCATAAAAATATAACCAAGTGAAGAAATGCATATAATTAATAACCATAGTTTTTTAACACATATATATTTCCATTTAGTAAGTTGCCTTGGTATAAAACTTGGCCACGAAGACGGGTCGGGTGGGTGACCGACCTACTCGTCGCGGAACCGCAACTCCCTTCGCCCACAATACATTTCCGACTTTCAGGAGTCGCCCGAAGGACCGCCCTCCACGAGGGACGAGGCGCGTCGGCGACGGACAGGCTACAGGTGCCCGGAAGAGGTGGACGCTGGAAGGAGCTGGCCCGTGCGGGCACTGGGTCGCACTCTCTGCATCGAGCCTCCGAGGGGCGCCCACGCTCCCGAAGGTGCGCAGCGGACTCCCCCGGAAGCAGAGAGAAGAACGCGACCGGCCGCGACTTCCCTATAATTCCACGGAGAAGTGCGTCGCTCGACAGCGACTGAGTCTCCACAGAAGGTCGGGACTCCGAGGGCCCACCCGTTTCCCTTCCACACATATCTCGCCATCCAGCTTTAATAAATTTCTGCGGTGGCTCCCTCTATATCTCTGCGGTGGGTGGTCCAAGCCCATTCGCTCTCTTGCCATTCTATTATTAGCATGACAATGATCCTTCCACAGGTTCACCTACGGAAACTTTATTACGACTTTTACCGCCTCTAAGCGGCCAAGTTCGGTCATCTTCCCGGCACATCGACTCGACCCCGGAGAGGGTTGAGTTTTCTGGTATCGAGCTATATTCGAAAACCGTACATCGTCGTCTTCGTCTCGACGAGTTCTTTCGGAATCTGTAAAGTTTACGTTCGGGAACGAAATGGTTCGAAAGACGTGGTTTTTTAAAGGGAGCACCCTCAATACGAAATTCCTTCGAAACTCGACAAGTCGGGTCCGCGTTGGAATTCGGAAATTCCCGTCGGTTCGCGGGCCCGCCCAATTTCCGTTCCTTTCCCATTTTTTCCCCGGGCCCCTATGGGGCGCAACGATTTGAAACTCACCACGGAGTATTCCCCTCTCTCATCCCGAATGCAGCCATTTTAATATGGTTAATTGTTAAAATAGTGGCAATACAAAAAATGAAACCCATCATTTTGTATGTTACTTCCTTTTATATATAAGTTTCAGCTTAAAAAATAAATTACACATTTTATGTTTTATCTCTATAATTCTTACAAACTATTGAAAATGAAAGGGAGAGAGAAAAATCTCTCATTCAACAACAAATTCATTTTATAAACAACTTAAAATTTACATACTAATTGTATGTAAATTTTTGAAACTTTTTGGAGGGTAACAATGTTTTTGATGTTTCACTCAGAAAATTAAATTAGTTAACTGCCCTAAGGTGGCATTCAGTTGCATGTAATAACCAAAATTTCTCTAATATTTTTTAAATGAAGGTATTAAATATAGTTATCTGTTTAAGAAAGTATTTTAAAAATTAATTCTGGACTTGTTCGTTGCATTCAAATTTAGGATAAAACATATAGAAAGTTATTATTATATGCATAGGTTATAAATTATATAATTTAAATATTCAATATATTGAAAAAAACTAAAAAATATTTAGAAAAGGTAAAAACTACAAAACATTTAGAAAAGGTAGTATCACATTAATTTAATCCATTGCAAAATTTCAATTCAGAAAACTTGAACACTAATTTATATGCAATTACATTAATTTTGTGAATTAAAGACTTTTTAAAATTCAAATCCAAAACTGAAAAGATCACAGAATTTCTAATAAGTCTATTTAATAGTACATCTTAAACTTTAAGTTTGTTAAGAATTTCACAAATTACCAAAAATAATAAGAAAAGTAAGTAGAAGTAAGTAATGAATAAGAAAATGAATATATATATTCACATAACTTCTTTCACTAATAGTAAATATTCACAAATTGAATAATCAAATCTAATGAACAAACATATGTCAAGAGTTCAAAAATTTAAAAACAATTTATTTTAGAATAATTTTGTAATAAAAACATTGTAACTATAAGAATATATATAGTATATCACATTTACTTCCTCCCTCTTCTCTTCCAAGAGTTCCAGCAATGCCAGTCATATCTAATCCTGATTTTGGATCACTGTTTCCATCAGCAGCAGCTGCTTCAACATTCTTTATATGTGCATCAAGAAGAGCAGATGGAACCTCATCCTTTATTTTTGCAAACTCCTCTGCAAAACAAATTTATATTTAATGATAATTAAAAGTTTTCTCTTAAGTTGGTCCTTTTAATGTTTGTCTGCTTTTATCTTCTGGCACAAACGAAATTTAAAACTACATAACTGCCACTATAAAGTGTTTATCAAGATATAAAAAAAAAAAAAAAAAAAATGACAGTCTAATGATTTTTCTTTATAATGAAATCATTAAAAAACAAATAAATTGATTGTTAAAGATGTGTAGAAAGCAACAAAAAGCATTGTTAGTGCAAAAAGAGAGAGCAGAAAGATGACAAGATATTTAAGATTGTATTTGTTCCTTTTTATCAAAAAGTGAAATGTACTCTCACTGAATACGTTTCACTTACACTCTCATTCAAGAATTCCTTTTAAAATAAATATTCTAAAAATTAAATGCTTATAAGTTGTAAATTGTTTCGAATGAAAAAGATAAGATTATTTTACTAGAATAAATGCTAAATAAAATTTGGAAGTTCTAAAGTCAACACATAAGAAATACTTTTATATTAATATTTTTTAGTTTGATAAGAAATCATTCAGGCAATCTCTGCACAAAACCAATTTTAAACAGATTATAAATATAAAAGCTAATAAATAATGTATTCAATTTTTTTTTAAAGAAATGAACCTTCATTAATTTTTATTTTGGTAAGATTCTTTATTTATTTATCTTATTAAAAATAAAATACAAAATAAACTTCACTAAAATTCATTAAATTTTCTAAAGATATTGTAGAAAATACACAAAAAAATGTTATAAAAGTCATAACTTTAAAAAAAAAAAATTCTAATATATTATGACTTTTACAGTTTCTTATACCACTAAAATAAATTCAAAATTACCCATTGCAGCTTGAGCTGCAGCAGCTGCGATTCGAGGATCAACAACTGAAGCTAAGAATGACACTGTTGACATGATAGGATTACCAGATTTTGAAAATGGTATAGGTTGAAATGCTAAAGGACCTATAAGAAAATGCATTTGATTAAAGCTATACATTCATAAAGCAACTGAAGTTATATGAATAAATAAAAATATCTCAGCATTACGAAAATGAATGAATATTTTCACACTCATAATTCAAAACCATAATCATTCATAACAAGAGTTCCCTAGCTTATTGAGGTGTAGCAGCATACAAGATTGAGAAAAATAATGACGGTACACAAACCAGGTTTCAATTAAGATTGATTCACATATATTAAAAATTTATATTCATTATACATAAAGTAATATTTAACTATTTCCTAGGATACTTTTGTGAGGATATTAAAAAGGTATTTTAAGAAAAAATATGAGTTATAAATATGAAATTAAATATACAATTTAAAAACAGATATAAACAAAAATAATATATAATCCAAGCAAAAAAAAAAATTCATTGTTAAAATCAAAGCAGGAAGGGAAAAAAAATTCTTTAGAAAAAATGTACAAGATGTATGGAAAAAAATTATTGAGTAATAGGAACACTAAGCTGTTAACATAGCAATATATAAGATTTTGTCAAGACTGTTTAAAAAAGGTGGGGTAGGGAAACACTGTTCAGTTTCAAGAAAGTGGGAGGAGGGGGGGGGGCTGATTTTCTCTTTATAAAATGACCAATACAAAATTCAATTTTCAGACTAAATTAATTTACTTCAAACAGGATGCATTTCTTTTTTTTTTTAAAAATTGATACGATAAAGTGACATTAAAATTTACTTACTAATTTGATTAATGTGAATTAATCAAACTTACTTTTGAGGTAATATTCATAGAATTTATTTCACAAACAATATTATTCCTATTCATATAATGGAATATATATATACATATAGTGATATAAAATATAACTTAAAAATTTTTTGAAAGTAACAATTACCAAGAGCTCCACCACCTGCTCCAGGATCATCCAAATATGGATCTTCAATAGGTAATCTTAAGAAATGCAAAATGCATTCATCTTGAGTTCGACTACCAACATGTTCACAAACTTTATTCCAATCATCCTTATACATTTCTAAAGCTTCTAACAGCAACAGAGTTTCTTGTTCAGTCCATTCTCTTGAAACAGTAGCAGCTGCTTTATTCTAAACAAAATTTTAAAAATAACTATTGATAAGAAAATCATATAGAAATTATATAATTACTTTATCTATAATAATTCTGTTTATTTATACCTTCAAAAATAACAAAAGTATATAAATTTTTTTTTAATTTAATTTATACATGTGCAAGCACATACATGCACACTCACAAGTGTTCTAAAAATATTCCTCTACAAAAATTTTAAAATCTTTATATGGCATGAAGATTGGAATGAAACTTTCTTAAGCAGCAATAATTTTTCCTTTAAATTTTTTTTGACTAGAATTAATTTTTCAGATATAATAGTTTTCCAAGAATTTAAATTTAAATATAGTTTACAAGAGAGAGACAACTTCAAGTTTAAAAATAATTTATAATGCCTCTTTAAATTAAAATCAATAAACATATGTGCAAACCTAAGCTCAATATAATACTTTCTTTTTTTACGTGGATACTCTGATTGTTCAATAATTCTTTGTAAATGTCAATGTTAAGAACTGTAAAGAATTTACCACTTTACTTACATTGCAATTTGTTTTTCTTGGTATTTCCAAAACTAGGGGCACAGTTCTAACTCAGAAAAACTTAACAAGCAAAAAAAGTGACATACTGCCAAGTGTAAAAAAAAGATAATCATGTCTTAAAGCAGTAAAACGATTTCCAGTAACACTTACAAGGGTTTCGGGGGGGAAAAAACACATCAAGTTTTAATTTGCTAAAAAATAACCCAAATACTTTAAAAAAAAGTAATTTTAGAAATTCCTTCCAGGAATTTAGATAAAACTTTTCCAATAATTAACAATACTCTCATTAATGTTTACTGTAAGTGATATTTGTAACTTACCAATATTTTAGCTTTTCATATTCTTAATACAAAGGTAACATTTAAGTCACTCTATTTATACCAACATGTTTACTAATGTCTGCTTACCTTCATATAGGCATTTTTTTTAGCATATTGATCTAAACGGAGACCAAAGTTATCATTTATGTTTGGTTTTGCGGCTCCTTCTTCTGTTTTCACTTCAGATGCTTCTTTGCCCTTGTCCAAATTCAGCATTTGTTGAGCAGCAGATGGCTGATGGGAAAAAACAAAGTAATATATTTAAAAAATAAATTTTTAAATAGTAATAATTTTATTTACAAAAATACTCATAAAAGTTGAACATTCACAGATTCAACCTTGGTTTTTCCAAACAGTTAATACATTTTTAAAAATAAAGAAAAGTAAATAAAAAGAACAATGCCAGAAAAGTAAATTTTTAAAAAACAAATATACTGGTTATCATAAATTAAACAAAAATAAAGATAACTCGTCCAAAAATAAGCCAATGTCAATGAAATGTGAATATGCTGGTAAGTAAAATAAGCTGAGCAATATTACATTAGGCAAAATAGTGGCAATGTAGTTGGAATACATCAATAAAGAAGAGCATAAAAATAAATGCCTCAGAGCAAGGCGGCAGTTGTCGCTGCATGTCTGAGAATAGAAATCTGGCACAGTGAAATTGTAACAATGACCTTCAGACATCAGTTAACCTCCCCTGCGATCTGACCGTGGGTTTTTTGTTTTTCTTGTTTCGTTTGCTCGTTTTTCACTTTAGGATCACAGAAGAAGCTAAGTCCTTTAGCTAGTTCTAGGACAGATATATTCCCTGTAGTTGACCGAAGAACTCGATGGTGAGCTATTGGGAGACGAGAGGTAGGACAAAGTCTGATAGAAGTGGCTAGGTGGACGAATATGAGTTCATCGATGATTCATAAACTTTGGTAACATTTCTAAACACAGATTTCGCATCCAGGAGGTTCCAATTAAGGATGGCCATGCACCGCTACTACGAGTGCCGATGAGCAATATTTGTCACTATGAGCATGATGAAATAGAACCTTATCGCTTATAAAGAATTATCTTTTACGCACCCATAACATCCTCCTCCCCTTAAACAGATTTCTGCAAAACCCATTTTAATGGATCTCTATTCAAGAAAATAAACATGATAGTCAAATTTTAAAGTCTAAATCCAATATTTCAGAAATGTTAAACTTTCTATCTATAAACTCCATAACCTTTTGAGAGTCAATTTCCCAAAGGAATTGTTATCAGTGGATTTCAAGCAACAAATGCACACCAAATGTCATTATTATAGGTCTAGTAGTTCGAAAACGGGAATTTTTTTGTCAATATGCCTCAGTAACTCTCTGCTCCCCATCTCCAGGAGTCAATTTCCCTAAAATCCAATTCTTAGTGGATCTTTTATTTAACAAAAGAAACATGCTTAACAAATATCAAGAATACAGGTTTAACAGTTCAAAAACAGAAATTTTCCCCCTAAAACTCCCTTTAACCACTCACAATCGCCATTGAGGGTCAATTTTCACAAAATCCATTCGTTGAGGAACTCTACTCTATGAAAGGAACATACCTATCACATTTCAAGTCTGTAGTTCTAATAGGAAAGGAAGGAAAATTTAACTGCAACACCCCTCTTGGGGGTAAATTTTTGCAAAACTACATTTTGCAACAATCTCTACTCCATGAAAGGAATCTGCTTATCAAATTTCAAGACTGTACATCTAATAGTTTAAAAATAGAAATAATTATATATAATTTTTCTAAATAACCCACAACACCTATTGGGTTGATTTTGCAAAATTCATTCTTAGGGGATCTTTACTTCATGAAAGGAACTTGTCTACCAAATTTAAAGCCTGTAGGTTTAATAGTTCCAGAGAATCACTTTTCTCCTTTATATATATAAATCCCCCGTCTGTTTAGGAACACCCACATAAGCTCTACAACCAAAAGTTTTTAAATGTTTAACATAGAAGTTTTTGTTACCACAATACAATTCAAAAAGGGTTTTTGTTTGGTTCTGATGACAAATTCGATTCCATGTATAGGTAAAGCATAGCAAAGCCTCTGACCAGAGCTTAAACCCATTACTCTTTAACA
>BMAO01018903.1:0-37621 GCA_019973975.1 Trichonephila clavata | reverse complement strand
GAACCATTCCCGTTGCTATAGTAACGATAGTTTCAGAAAACAAATTTATCTTTATGATTTCATCCAGTTGCAAACAACGCCACCTGTTGATAAAGTAGATTTGTGAAATTTCCCTGAAGACGCTCCTTAATTGTCTTGTTTTTAGATCAATCTCTATCTGTGTCATTATGTGCTTAAATTACTCAACTGATGCTTTCTTGGCCGCTATTTCGTTCCTCAGTGTAGTTTGTTTTAATGCTATGGGTGTTTTGAGTTGCAAAAAGGAATTCTTATTATAAAATTTTGTTTAAAAGTGCTTCAAATTTTTGATACTTGTACTATAGATTACCAGTATATAAGAAAATATTAAATAGTTTTTATTTTGTTTTATTTATAACAATTGCCATAACATACAACCTAGTACCCACTTTTTCAATGAAAAGAAATACAATGTAAATTATTGCGAGAAATTTTAAGGAAGTATAAATTTCTTCCAAGAATTTCCACTTACCTATGTTTTATTAATTAATGGGTTTTCTTCTTTTCATATGTAACTATGTCGAGGTCAAAATTTTAAGAGCTTTTTTCTCGCACTCAATTGAGCTGGAAATATACACGATTATTTTGAATGATAATTTAATAAAAATTAATTTATAAAAATTATTCATTCATAGAATTATAGATGCAGCTATGTTTGTATCATTTTTGGTGACTTAGCAACCATTTTACGACCTGGTCAAAACCTTAAAATATTTATTCTCACATTTTAAAGTGCTCAATTGAGCTGAAATTTTCTATACATGACTGTTTTAGGTGACAATACAATAATTTAATTATAATTAAAAATTTAATTTACAAAATAATTATTTAGGAGATATAGCCCTGTTGGAAAACATTTTGTACTATTAATATCTAAGGACTTGTGTCAAATTCAAAAGTTTTTCCTCAAGCCCTCTCCGTGCTGATCGATTGAGCTGAAATTTTATGCACACGATTGGTTTTGGATGACAATAATTTAGATCATAATAAAACACTGATTAAACTAGTTGACAAAGAATTAAATTTTATTCATAGGTCCAATTGTTTACAACGTGTAACAGTTGAATTAGTAAATGCACAAAAGTTATTCATCCTTGATTATTATAAAAGATAGTGTGACATTAAACTATACGCTCAAAACGCCTGAAGTTAACTTCTTTAAGTAAAGTCATGATAAGTGACTCTTCTGACTGCCGAAGAAGTCTCTGATTTGGCCAGATGCCTACGTTTGACTGCCTTGGTGTGAATGTGTACTTTAGAGTATTCATGATGGGTCACACATATGTTCAGAGAAAAACTGATCCTCTACCAGTCCTTTATGTTGTTCATCAAAATGGTACTAAAAAGGGAGATGGCTAGTTGTCACTTACAGCGATCCTGATGACGCAACGCGGTTAGAGTCTACAAAGAGCCCTCTGTCAATCGAATTATTTTATTATATCCCATGTCAACTGTAAACACCAGAAATTTTATTTAAACCTGCACTAAAAAGATTTGTTATATATATGATACTGTTTACAGCAGTGATATCCATATTAAATCTTTGTTTACCAATCTCTATGTGGGTTTATTACTCAACCTACATTATTGTAACCCAGAGAGTTCAACACCCCTGCGATAGAGGTTACAGAAATGTACATTAACTAATTACTTCCCAGAAGATTGCAAAGAATTTTTACTTATTGAATTATTAATTTAGCTTTTCAGGAGGGAGGATAGTGGCAAACACAGTACAGATAAAAGGAAACAAGGCTGGACGTAATGCGCAATTTGCTTGGCAGCACCTATTCCTATAATCCATAAATAAGGATGGGTTACTTTGATATTTTTACTTTTGAAAATCGCCAAGTTCACGTTACGAATTGAACCTACTAAAATCATTCTTACTATAGCGCTCAAAGCTGAAAGGTTCGTATAAAATTCTATGGGAGATTTATTTAGGTATTTTATAATTTGAATTATGATGTTTAATTGTTTATTTTATTGTCATGAGACAGCATCAATTTCCTGTTAAGTTTCCATCATTTAATATATTTGCTGATTTTATGGAATTTAACTTATGTGAACAACTAAAACCTATAATTTTGAATTATTATTATTTTACTCTTTTATATTGTATTTTATTTTATTTTGTGTTTGATTTGAGGTAATTAACATTTTCCTGGTCCATTGACTTTCTAGC
The DNA here is from genome assembly GCA_019973975.1 of Trichonephila clavata. Classification (NCBI taxonomy): domain Eukaryota; kingdom Metazoa; phylum Arthropoda; class Arachnida; order Araneae; family Nephilidae; genus Trichonephila; species Trichonephila clavata. Next base: position 35,421 of record BMAO01018903.1, on the reverse strand, counting down.
TTCGCTGTAAAAGCCTTGATTCTCCAATCACGTGAATGTAAAATTTTATGCTTTGATTGATGATCGTTTTAATATTGCCTAGTAAATCAGGTATTTACTATTGTAGTAGATTCATTATTTTTAGTTCCTAAAGGTGATTGCCTCCCTTGGCGGATCTCGAGTGCAAACTTTTCTTGTCGTTAAATCCTGAGTCTATTGATTGTTATGAAAATTAGCGTAAAATATATGAGGTAAATTGTTTGGCTAAATTTTAAATGATTGTGAGAATAATACAGTGTTATAAATTTCTGGAGGTGTTCTTGTAAAAGAAGGGTGCCCCAGGTCCAAACTAAAGGTAATAACACTATTAGCAATACGTAACTGAACGAAGTAATACCGTTAGAAATGATTGACAGATGTAGTCGGTATGAGAGCGCATGCGCTCTTTGAAGAACCAGATCGAAGAGAGGAAAAACGTGTCAGCAAACGGGTAAGGGGTTGAGGAAAGAAGGGAAAGAGTTTTCTACAAATAGTTTCAACGTTTGAATAAGGTTCTGTCACTGCCGCACAAAATTGGGTGCGGAGACATTTTTTTTTTTTTGAAAGCCGTGCTAGTGGATAGGTATCAAAATGTGCATTGCATTTCTAAGTATATATAGTTCTGGAATCTACTCAAAAATACATTTTTCTGCAGAAATGATGAGGCTAATTAGTCTAGATTTGTCGGAAAACATAGGATATATTTGCTTAATTTGGGTATAATTATTATGTGAGTTTTTCCCATTCATATGGAAAATAATTGAGTGTAATGCACTTGATATTTTGTCACATGAATTATTGTATTTCAGGGTAGGCCTTTGAGTACAACATTTTTGAGGTAATTCTATTGTAGAATTTTACTGTTTCCTAGTTTCGGATGACATTTATCCCTTTTTGTGGAAATTGGTATTGTAGTTAGAAATCATTGTAATTATTTCAACTTTTATATAAAATCATCGTTATAAGGCTCCGGATTTTTAGGAAAAAAAACGTTCAAATTGCCTCTTGACAAATACGTCTACATTGTCTTAGGTATCATAAACAATGCCCATAAGAATAAGAAGGGAAACGAAATATGGGTGGGGGTTTTAATTTTTCGACGAAGAATTTGGTAGATCTTTATTTGAAATTTAGAAAAAGTATTTTTTTTCGAATTTTAGGGGAATTATTTGATTTATTTATTTTGTTACCTTTATTTATTTATCGATCTAATTCTCTATGTTTGATAGAAATATGCGAAATTTTAATAAGTTTCTTTCTGCTCATATCTCTTAGATACAAATTGTATTTGAAATTGTCATAGAAGGATGCTTATTATGGAAATAAAGTTTCGATTTGAATCTTTAAAAAGAAAATGTCATTTTTCTTAGAAAATTATTAACTAGAGCACTTTTTTGTCAGTCCTTTTTTAACAGCATTCCATTTCTTGTTTTACAAATTAATGCTGTTTCCAATCAGGGGCATAGTTACCGCATATCAATGATATGGGGCCCCAAGCTTTGAGGGCGGGCACCCAAACGTGTAAGCAAGAAATCGCGGGGGTGGCCTTAGAGAGGGCCCTCAAAGATGATACAGGGAGCAGCTCCGCCAGTGTTTTCAATACTCATGAAAATGTGACTCAAATTTCACAGCCTTCAATCAAATTATTATATTCATTGAATTAATTTTCCAAGCTAAGATTCCTTTTTTAATTTCCTACGTGCAACGTTTTCAGAATATTTATTGTATATAGTCTGCGTTTGTACTCTCATAATGTTATTTTTAGTGTGGCCGATTATAAGCGGAGATAAAATCGGTGCATTTTTGTGATCGGCTCTTTTATTTTGAATTTTTACTGCTTTGATCTTCTTTTCTAGTGACACGATTGCGATGCTTAAATTCCCCAGAGGAGCGGTGTGGAGAACAGTAGTGCGCTTTTGAAATCTGATGTTGCTATCAATTTTTTCATGAAATTATCTTAATAAGACTCATGATTTACAGAGGAAGTTCTTCAGTGAATTCACGAGCATGTTTATGATTGTTGTCTTGGATATCAAAAATAAAGTCCATCGGGCTAAGAAGAGGGAAGGGATTTTAAATTTTTTGAAGAAAAATTTAGTATATCTACAGTTGGGACTTGAGGAAAAATATAATTTCCGAAGTTTTATTTTTGTAGAGAGAAGTAGTGGAGGGAGACGATATATATATATATCTATATATATAAAGGAGAAAAGCGACTGACTGACTAATCACGAAATCTCTGGAACTATTCAACCTACAGACTTGAAATTTGGTAGACATGTTCCTTTGATAGAGTAGACATCAGCTAAGAAAGGATTTTCCGAAATTCGAAACGCAAGAAGCGTTACGAGGGGTTAAGGGCTTTAATAATAATTGTTTCCATGTTTAAACTACTTGATGTACAATCTTGAAAATGGGTAAGCGGATTCCTTTCAGAGAGTAGAGATCCGCTACAAAATGAGTTTGCTAAAAAACGACCCCCAAGTGGCGTTGCAGGGGCTTAGGGGGCGTTATAGATAATTATTTCTATTTTTAAACTATTTGACGCACTGTCTTTAAATTTGATATATAGATTCCTTTCGTAGAATAATGATCAGTTACAAAACGGGTTTTGTGAAAACAGATTTCTAAGTGGCGTTGCGGGGGATTAAGGGGCGTAATAGATAAATATATCCGTTTTTAAACTACTTCACCTACCTGCTTGAAAATTGGTAGGTAAGTTTCTTTCCTGGAGTAAATATCCGCTACAAAATGGGTTTTGAGAAAATTGACCCCCAAGGGTGTTGCGGGGCGGGGGGTTTAAGGGGCGTTATAAATTCCTATTTTTAAGTTATTAGACGTACAGTCTTGAAACTTAGTAAGCAGATTCCTCTCATAGGGTAGAGATACGCTAAAAATGGGTTTCGTGAAAATTGCCCCCAAGTGGAGTTGAGGGACTTAAGGGGCGTTATAGATAATTATTTCCATTTTTAAACTATTAGACGCACAGTCTTTATATTTGATAAAGATATTTCTTTCATAGAGTAGAGATCAGCTATAAGAAGGTTTTGTGAAAACAGACCTCTAAGTGGCGTTGCAGGGGAATAAGTGGCGTAAGAGATAAATATTTTCGTTTTTAAACTATTTGACCTACCTGCTTGAAAATTGGTAGGAATGTTTTTTTCATGGAGTAAATATCCGCTACAAAACGGGTTTGGAGAAAATTGACCCCCAAGGGGTGTTTAAGAGCAGATATAAATAATTATTTCTTTTTTAAAACTATTAGACTAACAGTCTTGAAATTTGGTTAGCAGATTCCTCTCATAGGATAGAAATACACTGCAAAATGTGTTTTGTGAAAATCGACCCCTAGGTGGTGTTGCGGGGGTTCAAGGGGCGTTATTGATAATTTTTTTTGCATTTTTAATTAATTGGACGCACAGTCTTCAAATTTTGCTAAGCAGATTCCTTTCATAGAGTGCAATTCCCCTACAAAATGGGTTTTGTGAAAACAGACCCAGAAGTGGCGTTATAGATAACTATCCCCATTTTTAAACAATCAGACGTACAGTCTTGAAATTTGATAAGCAGATTCCTTTCGTAAAGTAGAGAACCGCTACAAAATGGGTTTCACGAATATCAACTATCAAGTTTAATTTTGGGAGATTAAGAGGCGTAATCGATAAATATTTCCATTTTTAAACTATTTGATCATCCTGCTTGAAAATTGGTAGGCATGTTCCTTTCATGGAATTGAGTTCCTCTAACAAAGAGTAAAACGAAAATTGACCCCCAGGGATGTTTGCGAGGGGTCAAGAGGAGTTACAGAAAAAAATTCCTGTTTTTAATTGTTAGACCCATATACTTGAAATTTGTTAAGCATGTTTCTTTTGTTGAATAGGGATCCACTAAGAATAAATTTTAAGCAAATCAAGTTCTGGGGGTTGCAGGGGTTACTGGGACGTATTGACAAAAAAATTACTTTTTTCGAGCTACAAGGACTATAATAATGAAATTTGGTTTGCATTTTTCTTTTGTTGAATTGAAATCCGCTAAGAGCGGTAATTTTGGAAAACGGCTCACAACGGGATTACGGGGATATTTATAATAAAACTTTTGCTTTTTTCTGTTAGATTTAGACTTGAAATTTGGCTTGCATGTTCAATTTACGGAGTAGAGATCCACCGAAAATTGGTTTTGCGGGAATCCACTTCGTTTTTGAGTTACGAAAGAGCAAACATCATTCTATGCTTCAATTTTAGAGATTTTTAGAAAATACAAATTCGATGAGTTCTGCCCTTTTTTTTTTATCAACAGGTGACAGTTACAGGTATAAGTATATTTTTCAATTCAATCGAATTCTTAATGCTAGGACTTAGATATCAATAATTTATACATATATATAAGCAGTAAAAATTTATAAAACATCATGAAATACCCATCGAAGCGGGCGGGTAACAGCTAGTATATATATATATATATATATATACGTGTATATATGAATATATATATATATAGTGTAATAAAAATGGAAGAAAGCAAAAAAGTCAATGGACTAAAAAGGATACCTATTATGATTTCTAAAGCTGTTACTGAATTAAGACCAGCAAATTTGGGTTATATATATATATATATAAAGGAGAAAAGCGACTCACTGACTGACTGACTAATCACGATATCTCCGGAACTATTCAACCTACAGATATGAAAATTGGTTTTTAAACTATTAGACGTACAGTCTTGAAATTTGGTAAAAGATTCCTTTCGCAGAGTAGAGAACCGCTACAAAATGGATTTCGCGAAAATTAAACCACAAGTTTCATTTCGGGGGATTAAGGGGCATAATGGATATAAGTATTTTCGTTTTTTAAACTATTATACCTACCTGCTTGAAAATTGGTGGGCATGTTCCTTTCATGGAACAGAGTTCCATTAAAACGAAAATAAACCCCAAGGAGGGTTGCGAGAGGTCACGGGGAATTATGGGGGAAAAATCCCGTTTTTGAATTGTTAGACCCACATACTTGAAATTGGTTAAGCATGTTTCTTTTGTTGAACAGGGATCTACTAAGAATGTATTTTAGGAAATCAACTCCTGGGGGAGCATGGGGTTACTGGGGTGTATTGACACAAAAAAATTTCCTTTTTTCGAAATACAAGGTCTATAATAGTGGAATTTGGTTTGCATTTTCCATTTGTTAAATTGAAATCCGTTAAGAATGGTTATATTGGAGAACGTTTCTCAACGGAATTACGGTAGGAATTGATAATAAAAACTTCGTTTTTACTCTATTAGACTTAGACTTAAAATTTGTATTGCATGATTATGGAGTAGAGTTCCACCAAAAATTGGTTACGCGGAAATCCACTTGGTTATAGGGTACGAAGGTACAAACATCCTTCTATACTTCAATTTTTAAAATTTTTAGAAAATACAAATTAGAAGTCCTGTTCTTTTTTTATATCAAGAGTCGAGAGTTACAGGTATATATATATATATATAAACAGTATATATTTATAAAACGTCATGAAATACCCAGCGAAGCGGGCGGGTAACGGTTAGTACAAGGGGTGATCAAATGAAAAGGTACGAAACGACATAAAAATGAAACAGTTAAATATTTGCATATTCCGCCAAGGGAGAATGTAGCGAGACATCTCGGGATGCCATTGGAGACTCTGACTGGGATCGGATCATGCGCGGGTGCCCGCATGCGCAGGAAAGAGCAAAAGCTCTTATAAAAAGCGGCGTCCAAATGATGCGAGCACAGAATTACTCGAGCACAGAAAAAGCATTAACTCCGATGTGTACTGTGAGACACTCCGACGCCTACGCAGGTCCATCAAGAACAAAAGACCGGGGCTGCTCACGGAGGGTGTGGTTCTGCTCCATGATAACGCGCGTCCACACGTCTCCAGAGTCACACAAATGGAACTGGACAAGTTCCAATGGGAGACGTTGGACCATCCGTCCTACAGTCCGGACATGTCACTCTGCGATTTCCATGTGTTTGGTCCACTGAAGAAACACCTGAAAGGAAAGCGCTTCAACTCGGACGACGTACTCAAGGACACTGTGAAGGACTGGGTCTCGTCACAGCCACAGGAATTCTGGGAACAAGGAATCCTGCGGCTTGTTCATCAGTGGGATCGTTGTGCTCAGGCCTATGGTGTATATTTTGAATAAAGTCTATATTTGTACCCACCGTGTCGTTTCGTACCTTTTCATTTGATCACCCCTTGTATATATATATGTGTGTGTGTGTTTTGTAGCAATTTTTAAATTCCGTTTTTTTTTTCTCCTTGATCTTTATATCTATGGTTGGGCATGGTACGCTCTTGAAAAAATAACGGATTGCTTTAAATATGTTACTAGTTTGAGTAGTGATGTTAAGGCTACACAGTGCCCGTTTTAAAGACAGTAATATTGAAAGTAATTTGTGTTTTCTTTTTAGATTATATTATTAAATTTATTCTTCAAATAAAAAAATTTTACCGGTCTTAATTTTAAAAATTACAAATTTTTCTTGTAAAATACTCAATTTTAAAAGTTTTTTAGTTATTTTCAGTGATTTCTGTTTCTTAAGATTATTGAGAACAAAAGTTAGTATGGATTTGAACATTTCAAACTAATATTCCCTACTAAAAATTCCTTGTTGAATTTTAATAATTATTTTTACAGCTATGGAAAATATATCAAATTTTTTAAAACTATTAATTTAAGATTTTTAGAAAAAATAACTAGTGCTCTCAGACCGAAATCCATACTAACTTTTAAAGAACATATATATATATATATAAATTCTACAAAATTTTTTCAATATTATCTTGAACAGAAAAAATCCTTGGGAGAAATATATGCTCAAAATTGAAAAGTCTGAGAAAAACACAGTTAGTTTCTAAAGGCATGAAACAAAAATTAATAATGCCTCTAAAGATCTAATTAAAAAAAATGTTTTTATCCAAATTATGTACACTGTATCAAAACACTACTTTAATTAAATATTTTATATGAGGATATATTTTTTTTATATTTAAAATATGTTTTACATAAAATTGATAGCATTTGTTATATATATACGATGACAGAGATTACTCAGCCTAATCTTATCATGATGCTTTCAAAAAAGTTTTGAAACACTTATAAAAATAATAATGATACAAACTGAAATTAGAAACCCCCAGGTTTGTACGTATAACACCTAATTTTTTCTCAGTTTTAAGTCGGTGCAATTTAAAAAGTTTGATTTTTATTACATGACTTGAAATTATTTTACTATAGTGTTATAATAAATTTTGTAATATCATAGATAAATTCAGTTATATTTGTGTATACGGAATACTTGAACTCAATAAAGTCTCATTGTAGTATCAGCTGAAAAAAGGCTGATTTTAAGTCATATAATTTTCAGTAGTATTCCACCTCTTCCAAATATTGTCTTTTAGTAACACAAGAATGTTTTGAGCCCGGAAATTTCTCAATAGGAAAAAATTAATGAAAGCAAAAAAAGCTTCTAAGGTTTTTAACTATGTGTAAAAACACAAATATTGCTCTTTAAATATTAAAAACCTCGAAACGTAACTGAACATAAACGATTTTAGTAGTAAAAGTAAGAGTTAATAGCCATTTCACTGATCGAACCGATTATTCCCCCAAATATCTCTCTTTATATACAAAAAAAAATTTCATGATGCTGTAAAAAATTTATTTCAAGGTTTTTTTTAAGGTGAAGTTAACAAAAGAAACTACATCTTTTTTACAGAATGGAGCAAACTCACAGTTTGGACAAATTTACATTTATGATAGGGAGGCTTTGCATGAACGTGCAAAAATAGTTAAACGTGACGATGTGTTACAAATTTTACAGCCAATTATGAAGAAAAAACCGTATGAACTACATAATACAAGGAAATTACAGTTTTACAATTTGAGCTGTGATAGAGTTGCATAATTTGTACAATGGGAGTTGGTCCGCCATTAGGCAGATAAGGGAGGGGGCGGTACCTCCTTCCAGTTTTTAATTAAACTTTTAAGAATGGAAAAATGCTTTAAAATGATTGCTAAACTAATCACTCTCTCTAAACTGTCGAATATTGAGATTGTCAACTCTCAGAAAACTTCAAATATATTAAAAACTGATTGGTTATCAGACTCCCTTAACCTTTTCAATAGAATTTTTGCTATTCCTGGTGGGCGCAATAGCTTAGTGGTTATGGTCACGAGTTCATGTCTGGAGAGTCATGGGCTCAAATCCTGTTGCCACTAAAGACCCTCCGTGTAGATGAGGTCATTCCTCCCAATTATGAGGTAGTTAGGAAAGAGGGATGCCAGCTCAGGTGTCATTCTCGTTACTCGACCGAGGTTGAATATTACGAGGTTTGTGATCAATAGCCCTCTTGTTGCTTTGTAGAGCGACACTAATCTCTCTCTTTCTTTTGCTAATCCTGCTCCAGGCACATAAATTACTTTAATAAACCCTGTAAAAGTTTTCATTTATAGTTAATCTTTTATCTTCAAAATTTACATATCTAATATTGATTGAATTTTTTTCCTAATGGGAAATTTTAAGAGTGCAGTCCATTTGTACGTAGCTGCTTTAATTTCGGAAAGGACTTCCTTTCCAAATACAAAAATAACTTATTTTTGAGATCTGTGCATAATTCTCTGTTTTACGAATTTTTTATTCTGCTTATGTGATCCATTAGCACAGAGTAGTAATTACTTAACAATTCGATTAAAATTTTCCATTATATTCCATTACATTAAAACTGTTTAAATGTAATTTTATAGCAAAAACATGAAGAAAAATTACATTTTCAAAACATTCTCTTTTCAAATGTAATTTTATAGCAAAAACACGAAGAAAAATTACATTTTCAAAACATTCTCTTTTCATTGAAAATACTTCTATGTAATATTTTTTCTATGTATATATAGTTAGGATTTTTCTTTACAGAGCCTGAATTAAGATTTTTGAAACATTCACATTATTTTTAGAGTTACTATTGAAATAACAACCAGGCTTCTTCATAAAAATGTCGCTACTTTATTAATATAAGTCCACTTCTAAATTATACCTTCTAAAAAGTCCAGTTGAGGTAGGGATTCTTGGGAGCTTCCCAAATCGAATAACAAAAACTAAACTTTCGTAACATCAAGAATTATTTTGAAGATTGTCGAATTTTAGATATCCATAATAATAATGTTTACGATAAATTTTACATCTCGCCATATTGACATCAATAGGAGTATTGTAAAGTTTTCATATGCAAGAGTATATTTTTTTAATTCTTGATTATTTTAGGGCCCCGGTGCATAGCATCCATTGACCACTCCCTGCAGAAATTAGCTTTAAGAGCTTTCAGTCTGGTTGAAATGACAATTCTACAAATGTTTCACTCACTAAGAAAGTATACACCCCACAATAACCCCCTTTTTTCAGTCCCAAAATAGATTCCAAATCGCCTCTCCCTGAAATAAACAGCTATCCTGTTCATGTGTTTCCCCCACCCTCCTCCACCTTACCTCAAGGTCACTTGACCGTTTCATCTTGGAAACAAATTGTCAGAACTTCCTTCTTTCATTCCAAGGAAGAGGGTCCCCTCCCCAACAATGACGTGATCTCATGACGTAGTCTAGGGTTACTTTAATTCTCTTACCCCTCCCCCTTTCAAATAAAAAAAGCAGAATTAGTGTTTCTGAAGTGATTAAAATCATTATTCATGTAGCAAAATATTCTTTTTCATAAAATAAAGTATTCTTAATGTGTATTTAAGCAGTTTATGCTCAATTTTCTTCTAAAGTAATATTTTAAAAGTTTTGTACGTAGATTGCATACACGTGGCGCCATCTGCAGTCATTACAATAAAGCTTACCAAACATGGCGTCCGAGCATTTTGGAAGCAAAGATATATGTATTTTTCGTAATTTAAAAATTTTCTAGACCATTTCTGACATTTTTACATTTCAAGGTGGATTTATATGAGTAATTTACGTTCTCAACAAAAGTTTCATATCCAAATAATGTGATTTCATTAAGTTAAAGTACCCTGACCTTTTCAGTACATTTAGAAGTCCACCTTAAGTGAATACAGGGTGTGCAACGACACAAATACTGGGAAACTTCAATAGCACTTTGGACCACCTCCAGCTGCAATACATACCGCCACACGGTCCGGCATTGAGTTGATGAGACACCTTATGTGGTCTTGAGGCAGATGGCCCCACAAATCTTGAACAGCCAACTTTAAATCATATTCAGAGTGACACGATGGCATCTGCCGTTTTAGTTGATCCCACACGTGCTCTACAGGGGACAAATCCGGGGAGGGGGCCGGCCATGGAAGAGTCTGAAAATGACGTAGGAAGTCTTGAGCAACTCTTGCTGGAAAATTGCCCCCGGAAGACCATTTAGGAAAGGTCCTACATGGGGTCGAAGAATATCATCAACGTAACGTTGGCCCGTTAAGGTTCCACTCATCACAATTAAAGTGGATCGGCTATCATAGGCTATGGCCCCCCAGACAATTACACCAGCTGTGCGGGCAGTGTGACGTAGAACAGTGTGGGGGAATTGTACCGCTCACCAGGGCGTCTCCACACCCGTACACGGTTATCATCTGTCCCCAAAACAAACCGGGATTCATCACTAAACACAACCTTTTGCCAATCTGTGACATTCCACATTGATCTGGCTTGGCACCATTGTAGACGCAGTTGCCGATGTTCCGGTGAGTGCACGGAAAGGGCGCTTGGATTTAAGATTTGCTTCTGCAAATTGTGTGGAAATTGTTTGTGGAACAATTGCTACGCCTACGTCTGCTCGCATCGTTGAACGAGTCACTGTGGGGTCCACAAGTGCTTGCCGCACGATCTTTCGATCCTCTCTCCTCGTGGTCTTCCTGGTCGCTCCAGACCCGGTTTTCCGCGCGTGGGTACCTTCTCGTGTCCACTGCTCCCAACAATTTCTAACGGCACACTCCGAACGATCCACCTGGCCAGCAACACGGCGCGTCGACCAGCCTGCAGTTTCCATTCCGATTATCAGGCCTCTCTCAAACTCGCTTAACTGTGAGAAATGTCTTCTAGCACATTTACTTGGCATGTTTCACTTACCAAAGTCTTCCTACAATCCGCGGTTAATCGTCAAGTTTATGAATCTTTGAATTTGCGCTGGCTTATATAGCACCCTCTTCCTGATTGTAGCGCCACCTCGGCGTGTATGAGCATGCGTATTGGCACAAAACTTGGATCATTTGCATATCACATTACGCTGTACTTATTTGCAAAGTTTCGCGATTGTACTTAGCTTCCTTCTTGGTTCGCTATTTTCAATGTTCCTGAGTGTATTTCAAAAAACTTCCTAGATGCTAAAAATTTTAGGATGTAAATCTTTGACTCGTACTTTGGCATCGTTCTTCGTGTTAAGGATAAACCGTTTGTTTAAACCAGTGATTCCCAAAGTGGTCTATATAGACTCCCAGGGGTCTATGACGACTTGGAAGGGGTCCATGAAAGCAAGAAAATAATTTGGGGGTCCATGAGGTGTAAATGGGGGTCTGCGACAGTTTTCAAACGACAGATTGTGATTTTAATTTTAAAGGAAAATTTAATCAAATGGAAATCAGATTTTACCTATTTAACACATTTGTCTACTACATTTAATGAGGCTAATTTGCAATTATGGGGCAGCATACATTTTATAAAAACAAGGACCATCATTTCAGTTTCTCTAGCCAGAATTATGCTAAAGGAGTAATATTGGATGCAACGAATTTTCCTACTTTCTCAATTGGTCACAGATAATATGCCAGGAAATTACGTTTTAATATACGTTCCCTTTATTCAGATTTTGAAACTTGGTTTAAAAACGCATTTACTTAGTAATTACCACAAAAGGCAATGAATTCCTATGGTCACATTGAAAAAAAATGTCACATTACAAGAGGAAGTAATGGAGATTTTAAAGTAAAATTTAGAAACAGATGTCAACAATTTTGGCTCTAAAGAGACATGCCCGTTTTTATCTCGAATTATAGAATATTGGAGAATTATAGAATATTCAGTGCGGGCTGGACACTACTAACTGAGGAAATTTTGGGTTAAACCTGACGAGATTAATGACAAATGTTGAGAATTTGTTATTGATGCCCCAGATTCATCCTTATCATTATAAACATTTGTTTTTTAATCAGTTATTTTATGTATCACTTAAATTTTAAATTAATTAAAATGTGTTTCTTAAGTTTCACTATTACCCAACTTCATTTCAGTTTGAAGTTTAAATCTTTTAAATTAAGTAGCTCTGTACCAGCTGACATAAACACATATAAGTTAATAAATTTTCAATATTACGTAAGCAGGGGTCTACCCAAACCGAAAAACAAGGCAAGAGGTTTATGAGACAAAAAAAGTTTGGGAACCTCTGTGTGGTTTAAACATTTATTTTTTTCTAAGACTTGTAATGATATATCTGAAACGTTTCAGTCACTTATTCAGAAATGCAGGATGCTTCCTTTTAACTATTACATACGAATTATGTTTTTAATTTTTATTACATTTTACAAGTATTAAAAGGTACTTTTCACCATGAACACAGTACTGAAAAAGCAAACAAACCAAGCAAAAGTTCACAATTAGGTCAGAATATTCGTAGAATTCCCTCAAATTGATTTGGCATTATTTTCCTCATCTCAGACGTCGTAGTTACAAGAGAAATATTTTCCTCGAAGAATATGGGCTCATTATGTTAAATTAAAATAAATTGCATAAAAAGGGATTCTCTTATTCTGTTCTACCAGTGGCGTAGTTAATATTGAGTGGGTACTGTATCAAAATGTGTTTAATCAAAATCGCGTAAAGAAACTCGTATGTAAAAACTGAATTGAGTGTGTATGTACACATTGCTTTTATCCAAAATTTATTTTTGAATTCAATTAATATTAGTAACGTGGTTGAAGTACTAATTAAGAAAGGTATGATAAATGAATTTAAATACAGTCATAAGTTATAAAAAAACTAATGTTTCTTTTTTTCAATTCCTACTATTAGCTCACTCTCTACTCTAAATTTATATATTTATCTTGTTCAAATTTTCAATTGCTAATAAAATACTTTCGATTCATCCAATCAAATTCAAATGACACGATGTTAATACACTTTTTTCGAATACTAATTCATTAATTAAATTAATTACCAGTTTTCGATGCCAACTTCGATTCATCTCTATTGTTGTAACTATGTAATTTTTAAAACAATGACAAAAGTTGGCATCAAAAACTGGATTTTCATCCACACTGGGTGTGTATTGTTACAACAATGCAGATTTGTGTGTGTGTCTCCATTGTTACAACAATGCAGACACACACACAAATCATGCTCTTTTTTCAATTCTTACTATTTTAGTTCAAAAATGGGAGAAATAGTTCGAGAAAAATGCAAGGATGTGTTAAATATATATACAAGCAAGTGCATAATTTAAAAACTTATACCAATGAATTTGCAACACTTTTTAAAACTACTTTTCAAATGAAATAAAATTCTTTACTCCATCTTGTACAGTTTGCTGATAACATCGAACAAATCACCCTCTTCACTAAAGATTACATTCTGTTTTAAATGCTTTTCATGGATTATATCTTCCATGAAAAAAGAGGTAGTAAAGATTGCATAAATAATTTTAATTCTTTTACCATAGATATCTTTTCATATTAAGCCAAACATGTATACGTATACAGTTATATATGAAAACACGTACCACAATAATACTTCAAGAATTATTTTTAATAACTTTCTCAACAAATTGATTTATATAAAAATGAACAAAATTTTAATAGTACTCTTAAAATCAAGCTTTCAATTGAAACTTCTGTATATATGTTGCTAATATGTGTATATGAATAAATTAGGCATTAATATAAAATAAGATGTTTTTTATAAAGATCAGTAGAAAAAGCAAAATTCGAAACCATAAAAAACTGCAAAAGATAAAAATGACTTCTTTCTTTTTCAGCAAACATACACTTAAGTTACAAAAACATTACATTCAAAATTGTAATTTAATATGAGCAAATTGTAGTAGTTTGTTCTTGAATTGTTATAAATATTTTCCCTTCAAAGGTTTCCCCATGTTTTTCAGTGCATATGCTTTAAGATCAATGTATTATATGATATTGATCTCTCCAGATCCTAGTGAAACCAGAGAGCCTCATACTCACATGAACAATCAAACACTCATAAATAAACAAGAGCCTATTTCACTGTACTGTACTATTCTAGATTAATGTTATCATTTTTAAAATACATCTGAATAAAATAAAGAAATATGTTTACAATAAAATAAGTATAATGGCCCTTCATATCTGCTAATTTTTACTGGGTAAATATGATTAAAATTTTTCTGAAAGGTAGCAGACATTAAAAATAAGTTGAAATTAATTTATTTTTTAAATTTAATATTGTTTCTTTTATGTGTTTAAATAAATCACACAAAAATTTCAAGTTTTTGTTTTTCAATTAAATGGTTCTTCATTAAGAAGTTTAATACTATTTTCACTTTTAATTTATTAAGAAATAGAGAAACAAAAGCTTAAGATAGTTATGGAAGCAGGTGCTAAAAAGAAACAAACTAGTTAAAAATTTATTTAGAATTAACTTACTGCTTTAGTAGAGTTAATACATATAAAAAATAAACCATGCTAACCACTATTTAGTTAAACTAGTTCAGTTAAATTTTGCTCATTTTCAATACTTTGACCAATTTAAAGAACAAATCCTACAGTAAAGAAAAATGTTACCATATTTTACACTGCTTAAAGTACCTTTTTAAAAGCTGTCGATTTTACAAAGTATATCCAATTTCTTAGTCATAATTATATATCTATTATTTAAAGTTTCTCAAGTTCAAGAAAAATAATTAGAAGTCAATAAAAACACATGTTTTTATAGAGTAAAACAATTGCTGATTATTAGATTTTTCAGAAATTAACAAGTTAATGTCAAATTTATTAAGCATATAAAATAATTATATACATTTCAATTTTTTTGTTTAGTAGTGTAGCAAAAATAAAATATGAAAATATATTATCTTTAGGAGTAGAAAATCAAGTGTACAACTAACCAGACTGAATTTTTCTAAGAATTTTCATATGTAATATGCTAAAACAATTCCTACTATATCTGAAACCCTCCTAGTGCAAGGCTTGATAAATAAATGACTAAAAAATCAATCCATGTTATATAAATGTAAAAAAAATAAAATTGAGTGTATTAATATCTATAAGCTGAGTTTTTAATTAAACATTATTTAGTTTCTTAATAATGCTTGCAATTAAAAATGTTTACTTTTCGTATTTATTTTTTCGAATAGTAATACACAAAATAATTTGATCTTTTGAATTCATATTTAGTGTTTTATAAATATTGTGCACCATATGTATAAAATATGCATATTTATACTTACAGTACACAAAGAATGAAATTCAAGAGCATTTTGATTTAATTTTTTCCCTTCGAAGCTTTGTGTGGGCTATTGTTGATTGTCCTTTTAATTTTGATCCTTGCAGAAATGTCATGGACAACACCTGAGCTCTGGCACCCTGCAACCCAAATTTCTACACATACAAATAAAAGAGCTTTAAACATTGACACACAACATAAGTCAAGTCAAAGTAATAGGATTTACAGAAAAACTTAAAATTGTTTTAAGTTTCAATTTTGACTAAAAAAATTTTAGATTTAATCTTTCCAAGGTATATTTAGAGAAAAATTTCCAACTAGAAGGGACATAGCAAGAAGTTACATATCAGTTAATTTATAAAAGTTGAGCATACATAAATTTAGATATTACTGTATATAAAATTGGTTTGAGCTAACAACTGGTAAATAAATTTATGATTTTATACCAAAGAAAATTTTATTTCAAAATTCAATAGCTTTGAAATCTTTAACTTTATAAGCTAAAGATCTAGATTGTAAAGATAATTTATCTAATGATATATTTCAAAAGCAATATTTTTTATGCTGCTTAAAAAATTAAAACAAAATAAAAATGTTTTGCTCATTGAAATAATGAAATAGACCAAAATTTATGATTTAAAGTTTTTGTAAAAATTTACAGATAAAAATCAAGGCAAAATAAAATTTTACTGCAACATAAGTTTCATTAAAGATAAAAATACTAAAGTAAAAGAGAGTATGATGAACTTCAAAATACTGAACCTATAAAAAAATAATTTATTCTTTGCTTTGTTTATAATTTATAATGAAATATGATTTAAATAATAATTATTTCATAATTACGACAGAAAAATAAGTTAATAATTACAACATTAATATAAAAAAATTTTAATGAAATAATCTTTAAGATATCAACAACTATTTTAAAAAAAATTAAATTTATAATTTGCCTAAGCTAAAAAAAAAATAGTATTACAAATTAACATACAGTTTCTTACCTGAGCAAAAAAAATGAATAAAAATATAGTAAAACTCACTGAGAATTATTTGAGAATACCAGTTATTAATGAAATTAAGTTTTGGCTGGATTTCCAGCTAAATAATGCAATAAAAATTTTAATAATTTCTGATCAAAACAAATGAAATTAAGTATAATTAATATTTCATACACAATCTTCTCCAGTTTCCATAATTTAGTATGTTGACTTCCGAGAGGAATTATAGACCAGTACTCTCAAGAATAGCAGCCGGCCGGAATTACTCAGACAGCTAGCACTTGAAGTCATAAATGATATACCAGATCAAGCCTTGATTATTTATACAGATGGTAGTCATTCGGATATGGTTAGAGCAGGGAGTGTAAGATTCAGTAACACTCCCAGGAGTGAGGTTTAAATCAGCATCAAAATTCTGACCACTGTTCTGTCTTTAGATGGGAACTCATTGCTATCAGTGGAGCTCTCAAATCTAATAAAGACAGTACCTGGATCCTGACAGACAGCAGGAGCTCCATCCAATATTTGAAGAATTGATCAAAGATCATGGACTGGTCTGGATATTATTTCCAAATTGGCTAGGCTTGATCAGAGGAAACAAGTGTGCCTCCAGTGGATACCGTCACATGGTGAATGTGCCTGGGAACATGACCACTGAAGAGCTGGTTGGTAGGGGTTATGATCTCCCTGACCCCAGTTCCTCTGTCTTGAGCCCCTTCTGAAATTCATTCTTTCAAGGCGAAACCCTCCTGCTCACCACTGATACACAGCTAAGAGAGTCCTGGCCTATCTCTACAGTGCAGGAAATTCAAGGCTCTTCAGACAGCCTTGGTGCACTTTAGAAGTAGTCACCTGCATGGTATGACCTTAGCACAGGGAGTAAAATCTTTCTTTACCTGTCCCTGCTTCTCTTGGACTGAGCAGTTGTCCGAAGATCAAGATCTGGCAGGTGACATTTTTATGCAATACGGTCAAATGGACTTGGTGTAGGCTTTCCTGCTCCAAAGGGATTGGAAACAATAACAACATACATCCCAATCTGAATTTTTAATTACACAGCAAAAATATTACCAAAACAATCAACAGAAAAATTGTTTGCATTTTTTCCTAAAAATTTCAAATGTGTTCTGTGTTAAAGGAAAATAGTTTAACTAAATTTCAATTATCAAGTTTAAAACAAAACTATGCTTCCATAAAGAACTAAATACATTAATATACAAGCTTCATATACCTTCAACATCAATTTCTACAGATCCAATAAACCATTAATGCAGTAAAATATATAACTAGCAAATTACATAATTTATGGTAAAATAAAAGAACATCAATTACAGATAAAATCCTCCTCTAATAAAATCATTCACTACAGTTTTGATAAAAAAAAAGTAAATAATACTCAATCAGTAAAATGCTTTCATTCCGATTGTTTTTATTATTGTATATTTTGACATATTACATGCACATTTTTCTTTTGTAGAACAATAGACTTCTAGAACTAAAACCTTAAAGTGCAAGAAAAGAGGGTTTAGAAGGTATGTGGACGTTAGAAGGTACAAAAACTATTGCAAAAGGCTAAATGCATCCTGCTAAGCATGGAATTAAACCTGATGTAATTCAATAATCATATAAAAAATGTAATACATTTAATAATCTAGAAAGAACAGAAAGTGATTATTCGTTTATGGATCAGAGTAGCAGTGATTATAAAAAAAGGAAATGACAGTGATTGCAAACTTGTACGTAAGTCTAGTGATTCAAACTGTTGCATTACCAATTATAAACATCATTCAAGGGGTATTTTCCATCGGGATAGCTAGATCTCATACCCTATTGTCACCCATTTAAAGCAAAGGATGAAATAATTAAAAATCATGATTGATACCTGATGTCTAAGCATCTTGCATTTATTCTGTTCAAATGCAATCCAGAAAGCTTTTTGACTGAGACCAAGGGAGAAAAACTAGTGTGTGCTTATCTTAATGAACACCGGAATATTAGTTTATATTTTTTGTTCGCAAAATATTTTCTTGCAATCAAATTGTTGGAGATAAGACTATTTGTTACAGTAACTTAAAGTTATTAGTTGCAAAATGTTAAATCTCAGATTACAGAACACCTGAATGAGGAAGAGGTGCAATTTTAAAAACATTTTCCTGCTCTGAACAAGTAATTATTTATTATAAATCTTGTTTATCATAGACAATATTGTCAATAATAATGTACTTTCATTATTAATAAATTTTATATTATAATGTACTTTCACAAAATCTCTTATGAATAGTTTCATTTGTTTTTATGTGATAAAAATCTTATATGGCATCAAGTCTAAAGGAAAGTGTTAGAAAGAGAAATGATAATATGAAGGAGCAGAAATGCATTTGTTAAAATAACAATTACTAATAATAAATAAAATAGATCATTTAGAAAATAGTATTTCTCAGTCTCCTTTTATGAATAAGTTCAATTACACCCATTAATATAAATTGTGATGTATTTTCAAATGCTTAGAAATGTTAATAAATAAAAGTTAGATGCTTATTAAAATAATGTTTTCAGAGAAAATGTGTTACATATATAATGCAGGGGTGATATTTCTTCAAGTGTTTTTGAATTTTCATCTACATGCTCTAATATTATTTATATTACATTTTAAAATTATCTCAGATAAACTTACTATAAGTACAATAAATATTTCATGCAGAAGGTTTTGGAGTCTGAAATTTTCAATATTATCTCGTTGATAGAAATATAGCATCTACAGGAAATAATTGACAAGCTTGAAATATATTAATTTTTCAAAGAATTTTTCTTAATAATTCGAAATAACTATCCAGACAACTTCAAACTAGAAACCAGATTCTGCACATTTCCGTGCAATAAGTTTCTCTCAAACATAAATAATGTTCCTAACCACCTTAAATTGTGCAAATTTTAAAAAAAATGGATGTATGCCGATTATCATTGTATATTTTTTTTATGCAACACAGCCTCCAAATGCTGATTTTCAACTTTATCTCGATGGCATATAATTTAAAACAAAACAAATGGAATTTACATTATAAAACAAAACAGGATGATATTAAATATATTTATTATAATAAGATATCTAATTATTCCTCAAACATCCATATAAGTTTATTATTTTAAAAAATTACATTAAAATTTTATTTAACTTTTCATGTGCATATTAATCTTAATGTTAAATTGCCTTTACACAAATGGAAGAGAATTTATACAATTTTAACATATTTCAGTTAAAATATAAGCAAATAAGAAACCGCAACTTTATAATTTCTTCCAGAATAGCTTAAATATCAAAAAGCTAATAAAAAAATTATGAACACAATTATATGTAAAACAATACATACATAAATCTACAAAAAAAGCATTATTTTTAATTCATAAATAGTAATCTTCATAAAAATTTAGAAAATCAATTAAAGTTCTAGAATTAAAAAATACAAAAAATGTTTTGTCCAGAAAAGCAAAATTAATTTTTATTAGTTAAAATTAATACATTAATTAAATAAGGAAGAATTAGAAAAAATATAATACAAAATTAAAGTAAAATGGTCATGATCAAATATTAATACAGTCCATTATGCTTATATATAAATGAATTTTTGCAAAATATTAATTCACTCAAAATTATAATAACAATATTGATTATTTTACACACCTACTTTTTCATTTGAAAATGACACATTTAACTAAAAGCTATGCAAGAAATTATTTCAAGATTTTCACAAATTCAAAGTTTCTAATCTTTTTTCAGGTTGTAAACCTTTATAAAAATGTTGCATTTAAAAAAATGGTGTAAATATCAGAAACCTAACAATTTTGTATGTCATGAATATAAAATGTTTTTTTCAAATAACCACTTAGAGAGAATGTTTTATAACATATTCCACAAACATGAGGGTTTTCCTTGGTATGGATATGCAAAATATTCTTTTAATGTACCACTGCAAGAAAAAGCTTTGTTACATATTTCACAAACATGGGGCTTTTCTTTGGTATGAAATATGCAAATGGGAACTTAAAGTACCTTTTCGTGAGAAAGCTTTGTTACATACTTCACAAACATGAGGTTTTTACTTAGTATGAATACGCAAATGCTGTTTTAAATTACAACTTTGCGAGAAAGCTTTGCTGCATACTTCACAAACATGAGGCTTTTCCTTAGTATGAATGCGCAAATGTAGTTTTAACGTACTAAAACGAGAGAAAGCTTTGTTGCACACTTCACAAACATGAGACTTTTCATTGGTATGAATATGCAAATGGGAACTTAAAGTACTTTTTTGAGAGAAAGCTTTGTTGCATAATTTACAAACATAAGGCTTTTCCTTAGAATGGATACGCAAATGCTGCTTTAAATTACAATTTAGAGTGAAAGCTTTGTTACATATTTCACAAACATGAGGCTTTTCCTTAGTATGAAAACGTACATGCTCTTTTAAATGACCACTGTGTGAGAAAGCTTTGTTGCATACTGCACAAACATGAGGCTTTTCCTTAGTATGAATGTGCAAATGCTGTTTTAAATTAGAATTTTGTGAGAAAGCTTTGTTGCATACTTCACAAACATGAGGCTTTTCCTTAGTATGAATGCGTAAATGTAGTTTTAACGTACTACTTTGTGAGAAAGCTTTGTTGCATATTTCACAAACATGAGGCATTTCCTTGGAATGAATCTGTAAGATTGTATGTGGTATACAGTTCTTACAAAAAGAAGTACCTCGTTAATTTCACTTTTAATTCACAAAAATCAGAGTTAAATCATCGTTTTATTCCTGACATATATCCCACAGCTTTGCAACAACGCTAAATGTAAACAGAAAAGTTGAAAGTGAAAGCTGTAGTCTAACTGATTGATTGATTGTAGTTGATTTCTCAGGGTTCTCCTAAGGGTGAATCAGCCTTTGAAACACCAGCACTTTAAAAAGCTTTTTTTCTTCGTGGAAGTGAATGGAGAGAATAATGAGAAGAAGAAAAAAAAGATATAGAGCAAAGCAGCTATTGAATACATCTCAGGGAGAAGGGAAATGACAATCAGCTGATTCGTCAGGGACAGGGCCGATCCAAGGGTGTCGGCCGTCCGCGTGCGAAGATCTAATTTTGCCGCCCCTCTACAAAAATTTTCATATTTTGACAAATATTTATATTTAATTACTCATTATAATACTTACATATTTAGTTAATTATTATAGTACTTATATATTTAGTTAATTATTATAGTACTTATATATTTAATTATTTATTTAATACTTATTTATTGAAGTTATAAGCTCATAAGGGAAAAAAGTAAAACTAAAATTTGAAGTGCAAACTTTATTTTTGGGTCAGCTAATGGGTTACGATCGTGACAAAATACTTTAACAAGATAATAAAGAAGCAAAAATATTACTTTTAAAATAAAAATAGACATTTTATATTTAGAAAAGCAAAACAACGCAGTATTTACCCAGAAAATATAATCTAATAAAAAAAGAACTAAAGCATTAATCTCCAGAAACGAAAAGTATGTAAATCAGTCCTTCTACAAAGACTACTTAAAAATTCATTATAAAATATCCTTTCTGGCTTTCTGAAAAGAGAGAATAATTTTGGGGAAATCAATTTTTTCAGAACTTTTGGATTCAACAGAGAATGTTTCCATATCTGAAAGCTTTTCTTATGAAGTATTCCTAAAAACTCTTAGAAAAAATTCTAAAATATATATCTTGCCATCAGTAGAGCTCACACATCCAATAACAACAGTGGAGCAAACAAGGGAGGTGGGGTTCTAGGGGTTCGGACCCCCCTACCCGCCAAGCAATTGAGTTCTTTTCGATTGATGATAATCCTCTATATATTTTTAGCGTAAAATTTAATTAAGTACTTGAAATTACCAATTTATTCTATTAATTAATGCTAATTATTAATTAAATAATTTATTTTTTACTGTTTTTTGTTAACAAAATCGACAAAATCAGAAGAATCAATTGGTGTTGTCTTGAGGTATGATACAAGTTGGGGGACTTTTGACCATAGACTCCCCCTCCCCCACATCTTGAAAATTTTTTCTATGCACTACAGCAGGGGTCGCCAAACTTTTTTGATCATCGCCCCCTATATAATTTTTCGAAATCTCCATAGACACCCCACAATTGTAATTTTCAGGTAATTAAAATAAAACTATATATTAGTCTAAATATTTAATAAATCAGAAACAGTAAGTAAAGTAGCTACAGATTTTTTACTTCTTAATGAGATGAGTGTGCCTGGTGTTTCTTGGCAAGGTTCCCTATATTGGGTTCGAAATTAGTCAATTTTAACCGTAAATCCCCTCTAAGCTCCACATTTAATTTATTTCTGTTTTTAGTTAAAATTGAATTAACGTGACTGAAACCGGCTTCAACCATATACGAACTTGGAAACGCCAGCATAAATGGCTGAGCCATTTCGTAAAGTTTCACATATTTTTGCTTTATATTTATATTAGTCCATAATTTATGTATTGTCAAATTTTTAATAAGCGTTTTTGCTTCAAGATCGGACAATAGTTCAGCAAGCTCATCTTGTATGTTGATGTCGACGTTATCAATTTGCGCCGAAAATGGCGCAATAATCCAATCAGGGATGTCGATGTTTTCCAAATCAACAAAGCGCAGTTTAAAATCGTCGCTTAATTTTTGAAGATGATTTGTATATATTTCCAAGTCTTCTTTTATTTTTAATTGTTGCAGATTTGAAAAATACTTATAATCCTTACGTAGCAATGAAGATCTAAATAAATTTAATTTTACTTGGAAGCCTCACAGTATTGTCCGAGCTTGGATAATTGTTGCATCTTTTCCTTGCAGTTTTGTTTGAACGTCATTACATTTTCCAAATAAGTCTGCTAAATAAAAAATATGGTTCTTATTGTTTTGGAGTTCATTGCTTAGAACAGGATTTATTTCGTTCAGAAATTCTGTCGTGGAGTCAAATAAATTGACGAGCCGTTGCAAGCATACACTTCTAGACCACCATCTAACCTCGGTGTGCAGAAGTAATTGGTTAAATAACTCATTGTTTTCTTCACAAAGTTTGGCAAATAATCTTGATTTAAGAGGTTGAGCTTTAATTTGATTAATAGATTTAATACAAAACTGTAAAGCTTCATGTAACTCTGAACTCAGATATTTTGCTACTAAGTTGTGTCTATGCAACACACAATAGTACGAATACCGGGCACTTTTTCTTTGAGGCATGTAGCAAAACCTCGGTAACGCCCTACCATAGAAGGTGCGCCATCTGTGGCTACTGCTATTATATTTTCAAGCGAAATGTCATATTTCTTTAAATATTCTTGTAAACATCTAAAAATTGTCACACCCTTCCCATCGGTTTCAAGATATTTAGCAAATAAAAATTCATCAATGTGACTTCTCCTTTAATTTTACTGAAATATCTAACATACGCCATAAGAATAGCAGAAACGCCAAAAAACAGGTTCATCAAGTTGTATAGAGAACTTGCAATTTTTTAGCCCCGAAACTACTGTGTTTTCTATTTCTTCGGCCATTTCGTCAATACGCCATTTTACAGAATTTGCACTTAATGGCAAAGACTTTAAAACATTAGTAGAGTCTTTTTTCATCACATTCTCTCAATGACGTCTTTAATTGCAGGTACTACAATTTCTTCTGCGATTGTGTGGGGTTTTCCCCTCTTTGCTATATTAAGCGAAATCTTGTACGAAGCAATTAATCCTCCTTCATTTTCAATTTCAGTAGACTGTTTCATAAAACATTTTAGAGTTGGTCGACATGTGAATTTTTTTTTGAGTTTTTTGAAAAATTCTAATTCTTCATTTTTTTTATCTGAATGAAGCCTTTCAAGATGATCTTTCATTTTTGACGGTTTCATGTATTCATTTCCAAAAGTTTTTTCGTATATAAGACACATAGGAATAGTTTCATTTGTCGATGAACAAATAAATCCAAATTTTAAGTAATCCAATGCATAATACCGACATTTCTTTTTAGATACTGAAGCTGTCATTTTTAAATTAGAGTTCTGTAAATAAGTTAAAATTAAGTTGGTATATTATACTAATCCAATTATTAAAGCTTACCTTTTCACAAGTAACAATAATTAAAATTGATATCAAAACTAAACGAATAGTTTTATAGAAACAATAACTAATTATCCAATGGTAGATATAATAGTAGTAATAATGACATTACAAGCATTTAATACTGTTCACAGTTCACAAAGATAGCTGAAAATGCATATGATATTTGCGTTTGTAGCATCCAGTGTAGAATTGGACAAGCGCTCATATGCAAGGCTCGTATGGTTTGCGATGGAGACAAAGGGCGAACCAACGACACGATGCGTAACTGCCGTATAAAAAAGAAAAAAATTAAAAGAACTAAAACCACACAGATAAGAAGAAAGAAAACGGAATACTGAAGATTCCCTTCGCGCTTAATGCATAGAAAGCCAACGGCAGTGTCGTCGCTCGCCAAGTCTGCTCCAAAGGCTCCTAATTGGTTGATGGGTTCGCCAGCAAGAGACACGGATAAGCCTCAATCGCTCTTCTGGCTACATACTATGAGTCGTGCAAATTACAAACTGGTCACAAGGTCAAGTTGTGACGTCACGGTATACATATGAAAACCCATAAGGAAAAAAGGGGCAGATTGTTTTCTGATTTGTTACTTTATTTTCTATAAAGAATAAGTCAATTATAAAAATATTTTAAATTTTTACGTACGCAGTTAGATATGTGTGATTTGCGTATTAATAACTGTTTTTCCTTCGAGTCCCAATAGACCCCCATTCGACCCCTTGGGTCAGATAGACCCCATACTGTTGTTAAATAGACCCCTAGGGGTCTATATAGACCACTTTGGCGACCCCTGCACTACAGAATAACAAACTTTTATTTGTTCAGTATGACTAATATCTGGTTTAGAGTCAAGAATTATAGCGTAATATTTTGCTTTTTTTGACAGTGAGTGTTATCCCATAACGAATAGAGATTCGGCTAAAATAGTAATTATATCATTTTGAAAATGCTGTGAATGCATGTTTGCTTGTTCAATTCCTACTATTATTTCACTCCCTCTCTCTTTCTCTCTCTCTCTCTCTAGTGTATATATATATATATACTAGCTTTCATGGCCCGGCGTTGCACGGGCTACTACCGAGGGTATAACTTAATCCACATGTTAATTTAATCCTTTCTTTCTGACGCCAGCGCTTTTGTGTGTGTGTGACGCGTACGATGTGAGTGCATGGTCCGTGAGTGCGTATCATGGCTTTCTCGTATAACATTTTCCCTTCTCTTCACAAAATCAGCACTTCCAATTTTATTTTTCGAAATTACTTTGATTCTTTCCTCTCCGCTTAGCCCAGCGTTTCACGGGCTTTTACCGAGGGAATAACTTTATGCCCATAAGAATTTCCTGTTTCTTTCAGGACGATGGCACTTATGTGTGTGTGTATGCGCGCGGTGTGAGTGATTTCTTTAACTATGTCATAAAAACTCCCTTTTTCGAAATTTGTTCTTGTTTGGCGTGGTGTGGTAATTAGGAGAATTGGGTGAAAGCTCAGGGGTCGTCCTCGTTACTTGACCGTGGTTGAAAATTTCGAAGTCCGTCACCAAAAAACTCTGGAGTAGGTGAACAGTGCGACTTTAAAAATCCCTCACTCACATTTCAATTCTTTCGTTGCAATTTTTTAGGCCCCTGAAACGAAAATGTAGCTTTTTTAAAAATAGTTGTATGTTGAAAAAAGACAGAGAAGTAGAAATTTTTAAAATTACAAAATTTCACTACTATTTTAAATCTTGAAGTAAAATTGTGAGGATTTTTTGAAATGTTCGACACACGGAAAAAAAGTTTCATGCAATTATCTTTATGAATGAAGAATTTATTAAATGACTGATTTAATTATTTTGAGTGTTTTATTAAAATTCGTTCAAATAAGTTTTCGGCTTTTTATTTTTTAAATCACTGATTTTGAAAGTTTTAAAAATCATTCTTATTTAAACGCAACGATATTGATTCATATGAGAAAAAAATCATAAAATATGCAAAACATCATTGTTTTGTAAAAAAAAAAGCTGTTTTTTTCTATAAAATTCTTTAAAGAAAGATAGTTTTTGGCATTTTATTTCTTTAATCATTGATTCTAAATGATCAGTGACTTTTTTAAAAATCATTTTCATTTAAATGCATCGATATTTATTCATTTTAGAAGAAATCATAAAATAGGCAAGGTATTATTATTTTGAAAAAAAATCCGAATCGTGACAAATAAATGATGTTTTGCATTTAATTTATTCAATCACTGATATTAAAAGAGCAAAGTATGAATCTTTTTAGTTCAGATGGTTTACTTACCATAGTTATAAGAAATCCTTATACTTAACGATTGAAAAATTTCGATTAATGATTTACAGAAAACAATTCTTTTTCACTTAAAAAAATGTATATTTAAAGCAACAAAGAAAACGTTCTGATATAATATATTACGAAAAACCAAGCATATTCATTATTTTAACAATAATTATTTTCTTAGAGCTTAAAATAATACAAAGGGTTTGTGTGTATGTGTGGTATTTTCATTTGCCAATGAATCGTTTATATACTGGTAGCTAAAGTATAGTCTAGAAAACTATAATCTCTCGTTTTATCCAGAAAAATACAGATTATACAGTGTTGTCATTACATAATTAATCTAGTAATGAATAACGGAAAAAATATTGCTTTAGTTTCGTAAAATATATATTATTTTAAATCCATTTTCTAAAAAAATAAATACAAAAATTCTCACCGTTAATTATTGAAAGGACTATTCATTTCTTCAATTCGTTGTTTTTGAATGTTAGATTAAAAATATATAAGAATGAAAAAGCCTGGAAATTTATTTACATTCACTGCACAAAATCATTCAAAAAGAAAATAATACTGTGTGTGAGACTAATACATGTTTCAAAATTATATTTTTTTACAGTATTTTTTATTCCACTTTTCTTAAAAAAGTCATTCTTTAAGAATAAGGAAAATATCAGTCATAAAAAAAAATAAAAGGTAGAACACTTTAAAACGTTTATCTGTAATGAATTAGATATACTAATATCGATAGCAAATAACTTCAGCCATGAGAGAGAGCATGAAAAAAAAAAGGAATTCCCCTTTTCTCCATTACTCAAATTAACATCATTCACTTATGCCAAGAGCAGCAAGTTTGACCTTCGCCACTGAGTGTTAAACAGAGGGGGAAAAAATAATAATAATGATTCTCGCGCATGCGCAAAGCCTTTAGAATGTCTTTAAAGTTTTCATTGTTTTTGAGGGCTCAATTTTTAATTGAAAATTCCAAGTTTTCACATATTGATTGGAAACAACAATAATTTTTAAAGAAAAAAGGTTACAAAAATAATGTTTATATTATTTCTCGCAAAAACGTTATTTTGCGAAAATCACAAAAAAAAAAAAATCTTTAAAATCCGTAATTTTTAAGCGATTTTTTCAATCTTCGCACAGAAGTTGTAAAATATTATTTTACAAATGCAAAAAAAGTTTTGTATGAAAATCTTAATATTTGACGAAGTTATTCAATGTGGAGTTAAAATTGTGTATATATATATATATGAAAAGTACATTAAAATAACAGAGGATCATGTTAAAATAAGTATTTATCAGTAAAATTAATTTACGTGGGAAAAATTAGCAGAAAGGAAAAAATCGAAAACCCTGGATTCGAACTTGGAGCGACACGATATCATTCCGCAATACGATATCGAGCGTGCAACCAACTGCGCCATAAAGACAAGTAGCAAAAAGTGAAAATAGGCATTAATGATAAATGGAAAGTAAAAATTGAAAGTAATTTTTTATTGAAGAGGGGATATTCACACATAACGATTGAATAATTTCGATTCACGATTACATTTAAATGTATTGCAAAAAATTTATTGATTTTTGATATTTTAATAAAAAGCAATTAATAATAAAGAATATATAATGTGAACATAGCTTTTTTTTTCTAAGGAATTTATGCCTATTAACTGACTATTTCTGGAAAAAAAATTTCGAAATGGGCAAATTTTTCCTTTTTTTTTACGGAATTATATGTCAAAAAAAGAAATATACATTAGGCATTATTTTAAAGTAAACTATAAGTTTTATGAAAGAGAACAAAAATTTCGATACTGATAAATATTTTAAATGAATCTCAGAAATGCATTGAATGAATTTTATCATCTTAATCTGATATATAGTTATTTAATTTTTGAAAATTATGTCAACTAAAATTGACGAAAATATAACTTTTTCACTCGCATTTTTTTTCTTACTCGCCAAAGTTACTGATTTCCCCCTGTTTAAGGCAGAATTTTTTAGTATAATCCTTGAGTTAGATGCGGTCGACGGTGAAACAGGTCAAAAGTCTTTGTCGCAAAGCTAATTTTCGACGCCAATGTTTGGCTAAATGTAAAATCGCGTATTTTTAATTATTTTAAAAATCATTACCTTCATTTTTAGGGCATAATTTTTAAGTTAATGCTCTCAAACTTCACAAAATATATGCAAAAATAACGTACTTTGAAATAAAAAATGTACAAAAACTACTGTTTAAGTTATTTCTCAGAAAAACAGCAGTTTACGAAAATCACAAAATGTTTTTTAAAATCCGTAATTTTAAAGCAAGTTTTTCAATCTTCGTATATGTTACGGATAATATTGCTTTACACACGGAAAAAAAGTTTCGTGCAATAATTTTAATAAACAACGAAGTTATTCAATGTCGAGTAAATATTTCGAGTAATATTTAAAAAATCGCAGAAAAAAAGGTTTTGGTCATTTTATTTTTTAAATGAATGGATCTAAAAGAGAAAGGCTTGAAGTTAATTAGTGTAGAATATCGATTTAATAACACGAAAAGTAATTCATACCCAACGATTTAGAAATAATTTTCATAAAAACGCATCAAATTTAACACTTTTTTAAAAAATTCGAAAAAAATAGAAAATATGGTTATTTTACCAAACAAATTATACCGTATCGTGGCGATGTAAATGATCTTTCCGATTCTGTAATTATTTTTTGTCTGATTTTAAAAGTAAATATCGGATGGGGCAATTTTAAGATGGTCGAAAACGTCGGATCACCGCTCGGCCGAAACGGAACGGAAGTTCTGCCAAGTAAACAACCGGCAAGAGTTAAACAATTAGGCGTTTTAAGGTTTTTAATTAATATCTTTTCAACTAATTACAATATCGGAATATAAATGAGCAATACGGCTTCCCCGGAAAATTCCCGATCTTTTGGTACTTTCCGCGACTTTCTGCGTCGTACGGTTCGTGAGAAGATAGAGGCACATAGATAGATACGTTTGTTTACCTTCGAATTTTAATAGTGTACTAGCTTTCATGGCCCGGCGTTGCACGGGCTTATACCGAAGGTATAACTTAATCTCTATGTTAATTTCCTCCCTTTATTCTAACGCCAACACTTTTGTGGGGTTTCACGCGTACGATATGAGTGCATGTCCCGTGAGTGCGTGTCATGGCTTTGTTGCTTAACATTTTCCCTTCTCTTCGCAAATTCTTGATCCTAGTACCACTGAAGACTCGCCGTGTAGGGGATAAGTGCACATAAATTATGTCGAGAGCTCAAACGTCCTCCCGTTGGTGTGGTGTGGTAGTTATGAGAGGGGGTGCCAGCTCAGGTGTCGTCCGCGTCACTTGACCATGGTTCAAAATTACGTGGACCGTCCCAAAAAGGCCTCGTGTAGCTGAACAGTGGGACGTTAATATTCACTCAATCTCCATAAATTCAGCACTTCCAATATTATTTTCCGAAATTACTTTGATTTCTTTGTTTCTTTCCTCTCCGCTTAGCCCGGCGTTGCACGGGCTTTTACCGAGTGAATAACTTCACCCTCATGGAAATTTCGTATTTCTCTCAGGCCGATAGCACCTGTGTGTGTGTGTGTGTGTGCGTGCGATGTGAGTGATTTCTTTAACTATGTCATAAAAACTCCCTTTTTCGAAATTTGTTCTTGCGTTGGTGTGGTGTGGTAATTCTTAAAGATGGGTGAATGCTCAGGTGTCGTCCTCGTCACTTGAGCATGGTTGGAAATTTCGAGGTCCGTCACCAAAAACCCTTGAATAGAATAAAAAGTGCGAATTTAAAAATCACCCACTCACTTTCCAATTCTTTCCTTTTCCTGAGAGAATAACTTCATCCCCATGGAAATTTCGTGTTTCCCTCAGGCCGATAGCACTTGTGTGTGTGTGCGTGTGCGATCTGAGTGATTTCTTTAACTATGTCATAAAAACTCCCTTTTTCGAAATTTGTTCTTGCGTGGTGTGGTGTGGTAATTCTTAAAGATGGGTGAATGCTCAGGTGTCGTCCCCGTCACTTGAGCATGGTTGGAAATTTCGAGGTCCGTCACCAAAAACCCTTGAATAGAATAAAAAGTGCGAATTTAAAAATCACCCACTCACTTTCCAATTCTTTCCTTTTCCTGAGGGAATAACTTCATCCCCATGGAAATTTCGTGTTTCCCTCAGGCCGATAGCACTTGTGTGTGTGTGTGTATGCGCGCGATGTGAGTGATTTCTTTAACTATGTCATAAAAACTCCCTTTTTCGAAATTTGTTCTTGCGTTGGTGTGGTGTGGTAATTATTAAAGATGGGTAAAAGCTCAGGTGTCGTCCTCGTCACTTGAGAATAGTTGAAAATTTCGAGGTCCGTCACCAAAATTCTCGAATAGGCAAACAGGGTGAAATGTAGCCTTTTTAAATATAGTTGTATGTTGAAAAAAGACAAAAAAGTAGAAATTTTTCAAATTTCAAAATTTTACTACTATTTTAAATATTGAAGTAAAATTGTGAGGATTTTTTGAAATATTTGACACATGGGAAAAATGTGTCATGCAATTATCTTTATAAAAGAGGAAATTATTAAATGATTGTTTTAAGTATTTTGAGTGTTTTATTAAAATTTGTTTCAAATGCATAACATACTGCCATGGAAATTCACCTTCCTTTATCAAAGTTCCTGGTATATGTGTGATTCCTTTATATTAACATCACTACACAATTCCCTTTTTTTAAAAAAAAATATATCTTCCAGATCTTACTAATGTCAAACAGGTTTCAGTTCTCTTTCTACTGCACGGTGTTACAGTGGCTTTTTTGAGTGTAGAACTACTTTCCCCCTGACTCTCCCCTCAGATATAAGATTTATCCTCAAGTTTCTATTCATGACATATCAAAAACAATATTGCTTTAGTAAAAAAAT
Source organism: Trichonephila clavata (assembly GCA_019973975.1). Taxonomy (NCBI): domain Eukaryota; kingdom Metazoa; phylum Arthropoda; class Arachnida; order Araneae; family Nephilidae; genus Trichonephila; species Trichonephila clavata. Next base: position 3,679 of record BMAO01018903.1, on the reverse strand, counting down.
AATAAATTTAAACAATAAAAAGAAAACTATTTTGATGCTTGAGTAAAAAGAAAGTCATCATTTTTTAATAATAGATAATTTCTAGGAATCTAAAATAATTAAATAATTTTCAGGTTTTCATTAATCAATCAATCGCTACTTACAGTTAGCTTAAAAAGGTCTCTCTAGAACGTATTTTTATCCAAAATAATAGGCGATATACTTTTTATTAACAAATAATTAATTTAATAAGGAAATAATAGAAACATTCCTTTTATTTTAAAAAAATATATTAATTTAATTCCATTATCTATAAATAATAATAAAAAAAATTAAATATTGCTTTAGTTTCGTAAAATATCAATTATTTTAAATCCATTTTCTAAAAAAATAAATACAAAAATTCTCACCGTTAATTATCGAAAGGACTATTCATTTTTTCATTTCGTTGTTTTTGAATGTTAGATTAAAAATATATAAGAATGAAAAAGCCTGGAAATTTATTTACATTCACTGCAAAAAATTATTCAAAAAGAAAATAATACTGTGTGTGAGACTAATATATGTTTCAGAATTATATTTTTTTTACAGTATTTTTTATTCCACTCATTCACTTTTGCCAAGAACAGCAAGTTTGACCTTGGCCACTGAGCATTAAACAGAGGAAGAAAAAAAAATAATAATGATTCTAGCGCATGCGCAAAGCCTTTAGAATGTCTTTAAAGCTTTCATTATTTTTGAGAGCTCAATTTTTAATTCAAAATTCCAAGTTTTCGCAATTGATTGGAAACAACAATAATTTTTAAAGAAAAAAGGTTACAAAAACAATGCTTGTATTGTTTCTCCCAAAAACTTTATTTTATGAAAATCACAAAAAGAAATCTTTAAAATCCGTAATTTTTAAGCGAAATCGACACACGGGAAGAGAAAAAATCATAAAATATACAAAACAGCATTGTTTTGTAAAAAAAAAAAAAGTTGTTTTCTTTCTATAAAATTCTTTAAAGAAAGATAGTTTTTTCCCGGAAACGAATCTGTAGCATTTTTAAAAATAGTTGTATGCTGAAAAAAGAACAGAAAGTATAAATTTTTCAAATTACAAAATTTCACTACTATTTTAATTCTTGAAGTAAAATTGTGAGAATATTTTGAAATATTCGACACGGGGGAAAAAAGTTTCATGCAATTACGCATTATTTTAAAGTAAACTATAAGTTTTATGAAAGAGAACAAAAATTTCGATACTGATAAATATTTTAAATGAATATCAGAAATGCATTGTGAATGCATTTTAATTTTTAAAAAATTTCACTGAAAAAAACATTCAAAAAGAAAATAATACTATTTGATAAAAACATTTAATTTTTTAAATTTTAATTTTATAGTTTTTCATTCCACTCTGAGTTAATTAAATTATTTAAACACGTATCTGCGAAAAAAAGTATATTATAAAAAACTAACTTATTAGTTATTTTCTAATAAAATTGATTAAAATTGCTCATTTAGCAATTAATTGTGACATACCATTTGCTTACATAATGGCAGCACTGAAAATGAAGTAAATTTCAGATCAGTGGGGATGCAGCAAGTGAATTCAATCATTGAAGAAGAGAGAATTAAAATATATTTCAGAATATTTCCTTTTGTGTGTATTGATGTGTGGCGACGAAATGTCCAGTAGGAGAAAAAATTTAAGACAAGTATGAAAAAAGCGACCGGCGGGTTTCTTGCGAAGCGGACATCCTCCTTCGCATTGACCGCGCACGCTAGTGCTGCAGTTATAGTCTCGGGTGTAGCGGAAGCTCTGAGCACTCCGCCACAAGACAGTTAACAATGAATGCAATAAATAAAAGTGAATCAAAAATAGTTAAGAGAATTGAATTTTGCAAATAAAAAAGAGAAATTTAAGTTATGGAGGATTGTACAAGTCCAGGAGAATTCTCCTGGGTCGCTTCCTCTTAATACTGGCTGTATAATTTTCAAGGTTTTGCATATTAATATTATCAGAGCTATTGAGTGAATCAAAAAATTTAATCGAGTGATCTTCGATATGCTGCTTAAAGGATGGTATATTTAAACAAAAAAAAATGAAAAGTACATAAAAATAACAGAGGATCACATGTTAAAATAAGTATTTATCAGTACAATTAATTTACGTGGGAAAAATTAGCAGAAATGAAAAATCGTAATCCGTTGATTCTAACTCCGAGCTACACGATATCACTCCGCATGAAGTAAAAATTGGGACTACTTTTTAAAAATTCTTTAAAAGAAAAGTTTTGGGAATTTTATTTTTTAAATGAATGGATCTAAAAGAGAAAGGCTTGAAGTTAATTAGTGTAGAATATCGATTTAATAACACGAAAAGTAATTCATACCCAACGATTTAGAAATAATTTTCATAAAAACGCAGCAGTTTTAACGCTATTTTAAAAAATTCGAAAAAAATAGAAAATATCGTTATTTTACAAAAAAAATTATACCGTATCGTGGCGAAATAAATGATCTTTCCGATTCTGTAATTATTTTTTTGTCTGATTTCAACACGGATAATTCGATGACAATTTTAAGATGGTCGTAAACGTCGGATGACGAAAAAAATTTTTTTCAATCGCATTTTTTTTTTACTCGCCAAAGTTACTGATTTCCCCCTGTTTAAGGCAGAATTTTTTTAGTGTAACCCTTGAGTTAGATGCGGTCGAAGGCCAAACATGTCAAATGTCGTTGGCGCAAAGCTAATTTTCGACGCCAATGTTTGGCTAAATGTAAAATCGCGTATTTAAATTATTTTAAAAATCATTACCTTCATTTTAAGGGCATAATTTTTACGTTAATGCTCTCAAACATCACCAACTATTTGCAAAAATAACGTACTTTGAAATAAAAAATGTACAAATTACTACTTTTTAATTTATTTCTTAAAAAAACATAAGTTTACGAAAATCACAATTTTTTTTTTAAAATCCGTAATTTTGAAGCAATTTTTTCAATCTTCGTATATGTTACGGATAATATTACTGTACAAACGGAAAAAAGATTTTGGGAGATTATCTTCATAAATGACGAAGTTATTCAATGTGAAGTAAAAATTAAGACTACTTTTTAAAAATTCTTTAAAAAAAGAGTTTTGGGAATTTTATTTTTTAAATGAATGGATCTAAAAGAGAAAGGCTTGAAGTTAATTAGTGTAGAATATCGATTTAATAACACGAAAAGTAATTCATACCCAACGATTTAGAAATAATTTTCATAAAAACGCATCAGTTTTAACGCTATTTTAAAAAATTCGAAAAAAATAGAAAATATCGTTATTTTACAAAAAAAAATTATACCATGTCGTGTCGAAATAAAGGATCTTTCCGATTCTGTAATTATTTTTTGTCTAATTTTGACACCGAAAATTAGATGACAATTTTAATATGGTGGAAAACGTAAGATTACCGCTCGGCCGAAACGGAAGGGAAGTTCCGCCAAGTAAACAACCGGCAGGAGTAAAACAATTAGGCGTTTTAAGGTTTTTAATTAATATCTTTTTAACTAATTACAATATCGGAATATAAATGGGCAATACGGCTTCCCCGGGAAATTCCCGATCTTTTGGTACCTTCCGCGACTTTCTGCGTGGTGCTGTTCGTGAGAAGATAGACGCATATAGATAGATAGATAGATAGATAGATACGTTTGTTTACCTTCGAATTTT